>JAVTVY010002698.1:0-36706 GCA_036873755.1 Hanleya hanleyi
TTTTCAACACTCAATTGTTTTGGCCTTAAAATATCCCTGAGATATATAGAATTATTTTGATATATGAAATATGAACAGGTTCTGTGTTTAGGGCCTCCTCTATAAGTGAGACCCCAAATGTGGGCCTTTTCACAGCAGTCTCCCAAGATGTTTCAGTATCAGCGCTGACCATCTTTAAAGTTTCATTGTTTCCTACATTTGCCTGGCTTGTTGGATGTTTGATGGTAGATGAATGGGTTTATTTTTTCTTCAAATAGATTTTGTTTAAGACTATGTTTCTTTTACATTTATTAAGGTTCATGGTTATTGAAAATGTGCATTGTTGTGATTCGAAAGCTGGTCAACATTCCCGATCTTTTTTACATATGTTTGAAAGTCATGTTCAAAGTGAACCAATTTGTGAGCCAAAGGCGATACCTTGACCAACTTGCATAGCAGATCGCGTTCCACGCAATTGCTGTTACGCGACCTCGACAAACTGCGCTGATGGTAAAAGACGCTGGAGTTTTACTTTCTGTGCAAAACTATTCGCTGATATACCGAGTGCAAAATATTTAATCCAAGTATGCATAACAATAAAATATTCATGGATAGATCAGTGAAATTTTATAGAAATCCGTGCCTTATTTCACCCAATTCAAGTCGTTTAGTGGATTGGTTAGGTCGGATACACTGACATCGCGGACCGCATTTAAAGTTTTATTGTTTTCTACATTTTCCTGGCTTGTTCGATGTCTGATGGTAGATGAATGGGTTTATTTTTTCTTCAAATAGATTTTGTTTAAAACTACATGTATGTTTCTTTACATTTATTACGGTTCATGGTTATTGAAAATGTGCGTATTTATCTGCCACCGGTTATATCGCACAAGTCCTTCACCATGACACAAAATGGATTGTCCCATTAATAAAGTCACGTGTGCGAAATTGACACCACAGAGAACGAGTCCAATTAGTTCGGTCACGGAGGCCGCAGGCCTTAGTGATCAAAAGTGAGAACTCGATCGTTCTGTTCCATCGCGATTTATCCTACTTGTTTTACCGCTGTAAACGAGCCTTTATTTCTATTCCGCTATACTGCAAACGGCAAAATTGTTGAGATGTTTCGTGTAGAAGAATGTATTCTCATATTATTATGAGTTAGCCCCTTGTGCCATGACAAAAAATGGGTTGACCCATCAATCAAGTCACGTGTCCGAAATCTACATCCAAGGGACCAGTTCATACTACGGCAGCTATAGGTGCATGTCAACAAGCTTTGAATGTTCAAAACGACGAAAGCAAATTAACAATCACCTATATACATTCCAAGACTTCCAACTAAAGCGTGAACCGTGGATTTTCTAATAGATTAGTGTTGATTGGCCCGTTACATCATCTATAATGGTCGCATCGCAGTATACAGATTAGTCTATCTTCCTTTGGGCGAGTGCAGCTGAGCACGTGGATTATCAATATTACCACGACCTCAAATTATCTGCACTGAATCGCCTATAAAGTGCCGTCTAATGGTAGAAGATGACGCCTAGTCTATCATCCGAACGCAATTAAGTTCAAGTTCAAGTATTTATTGCACAAACACCATAAGAGGCAGAGTACAAATTAAATCGAAAAATTAGCCAGAGAAACAATAGTATATGTACATTTGACACCCTGAGTGTGTGAAGGATAAACAGTCAAACATTCACCCAGACTGCGTGGATATATTGTAGATGGAATAGTACTAATGCGAAATATTATGATGCAAATAAAGCAAGAACGTGTGCAAATAATATGATAATGCAAACGACACAAACATAAGTAGAAACTCTTGCACGTAGTCATGTGGTGACGGGTGACAGCTGGGTATATTAGGGCGTTTCCCAAATGGTCACATCCGGTTGGTCCCCTAAGATCCGACCTGGGTGCAATCACATTCATAGAATGAACACACACCACCAGAAAGAGATGGAGTGAAACGATCCCTTGGTGGGTTTCGAGGTGCCCCCTGACAAAATAGAAGTCAAATCTTTTTCCTGTGAACTCAATTAACCCATACTTCTAATATAGGTGATCAAATGAGTTTGGAATGCTATTAAAATATTGAAATCGAACACTTAATACAGATCTCGAACTTTATACTCCCAACCCGATATATTCGCAGAGTCGGACTGCAAAATTGTTGACACTTTAACTCGAATTTAAGAATCGGTGGTATTTTCCCTTTCTTTTTAGCAAAATTCTTCGAAAGCGAAGCACGTCGCCGCATTCTTACATAATTCCACACCATCGAAATCGCGTTGTCCAACTTCATTGCACGTAATGTTATTTTCTCCGTAAAATACGAACGCTCCCGAACATAGACAATCGCACACGGGTTTATGACATAATCGTTTCGTCTTGTTGTACGAAGTTGGCTTGTGATACGAAGTTTCTTCTACGCACAATTGATTGATCGCATCATTTTTCCCGACTGTTAGTTCCGGACGAATTGATAGTATCGCTCCGAATACCAATGGACATCTCGTCATGTAATTCACAACAGCCTGACTGTTCACGTAATCTTTATCTACCAGGAATATTTTTCCGGATAATGATTTGTGAAATGTTATTTCGTCCCATCTCTTTTTTTCAAACGACATTGTTCTTTCCAGTTCTTCTCGTTATACAGTATCCATTTATCGTCACGTATCTAATTTATATAGATAACCGGCTTGAAAGTAGTTTTATAATCTATGTTTTTGCTATCCTATTAAAGTAAAGAGAATTATCTTCTTTACATTAAGTTAGGTTAAAAACAAAGAACGTTATGTGGAAAGTTCCGGCACTTTAACTTATTTAATTCCTATCTATCTTTAATAGGATTTTCTGAAATCAATCATTTTCTCGCTGACAATTCGATGAGTCAATTTCAATTTTTCCCTTTCGGACAGGTGAACGTCGCAGATCGCATAAATAATTTCTAAAGCTATTCTAGGAAATCGATTGATCTTTTCGTTGAAGAGACTCTCAAATTCGATCAAAAATCGTTGTTTCGTCTCATCTATTATAGCGTGTTTGCGAATCGA
This sequence comes from Hanleya hanleyi, assembly GCA_036873755.1. Lineage (NCBI taxonomy): Eukaryota > Metazoa > Mollusca > Polyplacophora > Lepidopleurida > Hanleyidae > Hanleya > Hanleya hanleyi. The sequence continues at coordinate 3,048 of JAVTVY010002698.1, forward strand.
AGATATCACGCTCTGTATACATTCTTGTAAGACTGGTGGAAATATGTGAGGAAATAAAATAGCCAGACTAGAATACACGAAAACCCCCCATATGGCGTAATTTGTATCGTTTTCACGAATAACTTTTTTATGGTTAAGCAGCTCTCGTGTTTTTCATAGTCGTAACGAACCTTGTGTTCCAAACTGGGAAAAGTACCGGACTTCCAAGACATTTGTTCCGTTCTCAATTGCTTGACAACGTAGTACGGATTTGATATTCCCATTTCGTATACAACTAATTTGACGTTATTTATCGATACTAGAAATATAAATCTATGTTCTCTCGCGGATAAGTCGAAAATAGAATAAGATGTGAATATCCAAAAACTCATCTGAATCGATTACAGGACGTCTTTACGAATACGGTATCAGGTTCGGGCAAACTCCGAACAGCGCATGTCAGCTGAACGCAATATAAACCTTCCCTCTATCCGCTAATAGCTTTTGTTACATCAACAAAATATATCCCAAAAGTATTTAATCAATAGCTTACACCGCTAAAGAGGTTAGATTCTTGTTTTCTCCACTTTTCAATGAATCTATTTGCGTAGGGGTCAACATTAGTGTGTGATCAGTCCCAGAAAATCGGAGAAAGTTCTTTGGAAATGTGCTAGAGCATACGATTGCTGTCAGGGTCTAATGACCGGTGTGATGAGGTTGAGTTTGAGGTTCACGATTCATGATCAGGTTGGGATAAAGGAACATCCAAGTAAATACATGGCTGTATAGTATACGTTCGCGCTGGTATGGCGATTGGAATGGAATGGTTATGCTGTATCCTTCTCTCTTTTGGTCAAACTCGCACGTGATCAAACATGGTCGACGACTCTTTACAAATTATAGTTACGTCATCAAACGTGGTAATCGTATACCTGGTTCTGATTGGTCGAGTCTCTTGAACCTAAGCCGGTTTTAATCCCTCCCTGACTATGATATTGATCCTGAACCTGGACCTTTTCATGCTCGTGTGTTACGTCGCTTCCTTAAATGACATCACTTCCGGTTATTTTAATTCTGGTGATGACGTCACTTCCGGTGATGTCGCTTCCGATCCTGAACCCGCACGTATGCCTCAAACGCCCAATTTTACACAACTCATTGTGATGCTTATATTTACTATCAGGCGTAAGCCCCTCTGATATGCAAGTTTGATTTATGCCCATTTTATAGTATTTTAGAATATACAAGCAGCTTGGTCTGGTTGAATTTGAACATCCCCCCAAAAGGTCGCGTTTTCTTTTGGGTTTTATTTTAGCAAAATGCAAATTTTTCTTCAAATTGGCTTGAGCGTCCCAAAAATTTTACTTCCAGGCATGATTTTGCAGTATCAGTACCAAGCTTATTGCCGAGATTTGAAAAAACAATGACTCAGTCACCCCAGTTGACGGTATTCATGCTACTCTGGGATTGTGAATCGGTTCACCGCGTAGAACTTCGCTTGGAAGTTTCGGATGCGATATCATACCATAGGTTTTAGTTCTTTAAATGGTCATCTGTTTAAGTATAACATCTCCTCAAGCTCTATCTGCCATTATTGTAATCACAACAATGAAGAACCTTATCATTTCCTCTTGAGTTGCACTATGTTCGGCGCTCTGAGAAAGCCAATGCTCACCTCGATTACAAAATTGACTGTCCCGGTGTACGCCACTCTCTTATAATTCATGACTGCCCGAATTACTTGTCAAATTTATTATTACGTGGTTCTTCTGACTTTGATTATGAAACAAATATGTCTATTTTTTAGATAGTCCAAAAGTTCATTGGAGCATCCAAACGGTTTCATGCTCATGAACAATCTCAATCGGTGACAGATGAAGCTGATCAGATCAGTGCTTTACCAGTTGTAAATAAAATTTATTCGACACATTGTAAAAGGCTAGAATTATATGAAGTAACGAAATACCCACTCCTATATAAGTATATATCTGTAATATATAAAATCCCACCACCCATCAGCCTCTAAAGCATTTTTTCATTTACCAATTTATTGTGTTTTTTCTATGTATGTAAATCATTGTTTTGTCCTTTTTAATCACATTTTTTAAAGTGATCGTAAACCCTCAAGTAAAGTTCCTATCAAATGAAAGACCATTGCAAACAGTGTGGGAAAATATTTATTTTAATTTTTTACGATTTTAATACACAGAGTAAACTGCAATTAAAGCATGGTATTCTATGGTGGTCTGTTGCAATCATATTTAGGTCCAGTGACGTCACACTGCCTTGATACATATATTTCAAACCTTGTATGCACTTTCCAATGCTTGATTCAAGCTTGAGGTGTGTATATTTTGAGTTTCAACTCAGACTCACTGTTCCAATGTGCATGTTTCACCAAAATCTGGGAGATGGTGATTCATGAGTGTCAAGTCAATTTGAATCTTGCATTTAATTTTCCCGATTTTGGAACATGCACAATGGAACAGTGAGACTGTAGATTACCATGCTTTAATTGCAGTTTACTCTGTGTAATAAAATCGTAAAAAAATAAAATAAATATTTTCCAACACTGTTCTCAATGGTCTTTCATTTGATGGAAACTTTACTTGACGGTTTACGATCAGTTTATTGTGTTTTTCTCTGTATGTAAATTATTATATGTATGTTATCTGAAGAGAGTGCATGCCCCGTGTCCACGTGGCTGTGCATAACGCTCATAAAATTAAATAAAGCATTACATTACATACCATTTTCATACACAAGCCGACTTCTCCGTTAATCAGACGAAGTGTGAACGGAGAATTCGGCTTGTGTATGGAGATGTATTATAAATCCTGGTATGCGAAGGATACTTGAACTCGTGAGTGCATTAAGCAGAATAAAATTTTCACCGGCTTTTTTTGTTTTAAACAACGTCGAGAGACGGATGGTTTTTATTCTTTCTTCTTTTCTCTCTCTCTCTCTTTCGCCCAGACCAAATATATTCGTCTTTTCTGGCACACAGATGCATTAGTTTAATACAATTTCTATGAAACCAGCAATGTTCTTTGAGTTACTTGAAGATTCATTATTCAACAAAACTATTTCCTTCAATAAACAAGACACGGACTCAACGTCTAAGAACATTATTTTGGCGGAACTTTGAGAGAGAAATGCGTGAAAACGAAACAATGAGTTGTTTAAAAATTGTTCTTTTCTTACAATTTTGTTCTGTGGGCAATAAAATGGGTTAACGCGGCGCTAAAAAAAAAACTGACGTGGTGGAGTCTGTGAAGCTAGAAATGTATTTTATTCGGCCTTGATAGATCAACTACAATCGGTATAATACACAGAATCGTCTCCAATCCTAACGAAGCGTCTACTTCCTAGGCGTGTTATTGACATTAAATGAATCCGCCGTCTTGTTTTATTAAGTTTAATTAATCAATTATATGCACCTGTACAATGGAGATATATCTCTGAGGCTCCCAAATCTTTATACAGCTTTTCCATTGTTTATCTGTACGTTATACGCTAAGGTTTACCTGCAGGCCTCGTTAATAAGTGTGCGCTAAACTATTGGATTAATATTTTCATGATTACTGTGGTTTCAATATATCGTTTCGTACGAAACTGATTCTCTCATATTATTCTAATTGTATTCAAGTGTCCTGTGTATTTACTTGATAAAAAATCCAATATTTCAAGGACATAAAAAGGGGTCTTTAAATTGGGAGAGACAATCAGAAAATTTGTTCCTAAAAAATAAAATAAGAATCGGAACTCTTTGAAAGCAACGATATGTATTTGAAACATTGTTCGTTCAAAGGCGACCACTCCCTCATCAAGAACCTCCTAGTTAACACGTTGCAGAATTTACGTATTATCTTTTGAACTATAACATATTATAATAGTTTTAACTGATTGATCAGTCCGTTGCTGTAATATTGAAGAGCACTGAGAGCACATGTCCAGGAGATTTGATTCATTGCGATTTCTGATACGAAGAATGTTGAAAATCAACGAACTTCGAAGTCTAGCAATTCTCGGAGTATTTCTGATTTTCGTATTTATCTGTGGATTTTTTTTTTCATGTTGAATGATCGGCAACCAGGTACCCGCAAACGAGACTATAACGAAAATGAGAACTCGGGAACTTTTCAGAGACACCCAAGACCATCGCACGTGGAACTGAACAGCGATGCCGGCGAGAGGGATGCAATTTTGAACAAAGACAATGCAAGGGATTCTGATGTCGATCAAGAGAACATTAAGGTTGAAGATGAAGAAGATCCAGCAAAAAATCTCGTCGCTAAGGATGAAGACGAATATGATCCAAAGAAAAGTCTCGTCGCTATTAAGGACGAAGACGAAGATGATGGAGAGAAAATTCTCGTCGGTATTAAGGATCATCAGTTACCTTTCAAACAACCGTCGCTGGAACCTCGCCTGACACCCTGTACGGAAAGACGAGTCGATCTTCTGATTATTATATTCACGCGACCAGAAAACACTCATCAACGGAAAGCCATACGCAAAACTTGAGGCGGGGGCAATTTGGAGTCGTTCGAACAAAATAAGAATATTACTGAATGCATTACGGTATTCGTGGTTGGCAAATCATTCTCAACACACGACGATACCATCGAAAAAGAAAGTGTTAAGCACGGAGATTATATTGGCTTTAACGTGGATATCAGGACTTCATGATCTGTGTAAGCCGAAGCTTGTGTTGAAAACTTCGGACAATACATTTCTGAATATCCCCCTCATTCTGCAGTGGATTAAGAAGAGTATTAAACAGGCGTACGACGTCTACTAGGGAAAACTACTGCGGAGGGATACACCAAACCGGAACCGGAATCACCCCCACCACGTGCCGTAATTTATTTATACAAAAACGCCAATCTCCTGGCTTCGATTGCATATACCTTTCGTCTAAACGGCTGCAGGAATGATCTCTGCCCCACCGTAGTTAAAATGTAGAACGGAAGGAACACTTCGTATGATTCGATGATATTCCATTGGTTTGGCGTTTTGATTGATGGATAACGCATGAATGAAAGAACGTACCGGTTCTATTTTCAGGCTGTAGCCATAGATACCTACCCCTCCCATCCCCGTCATTTTTTCAATGAAAAGTCCGCCATTGTGTTGCTAAGCCGCGTCACATCTCCATAAATTTTGTAAAACTGCTCTCCCCTAAAAGAATTCGTTTGCGTTTGTCTTGATAAAGTACCGTACTGATGTTATTTATGACATAATTGAAATATATAATGGCATGGTTGACATAACTGCATAGTTAGAAACTAAATGGTGTGACAGGTTTCGCGTAATAAACCGCGCGCATCATAATGTGACAGCTCATTACATTTTTGTTGCCTGTGGGTGAGATTAGATTTGGAGCTGTTTGTAAAAAGCGGAAAACGGATCGAGGCTTGGTGAATGCAAAAACGCTTTTTCCTGACCTGATTCAAGGTCCGTTATATCTATTCTCCTATGACGTTGTCCTGAAACTCTTAGCAGTCATGCCAAAAGTTAACCGCCTTCCCCTGGAGGACGCGTACGTTGGAGTGCTGGCTGAAAAAGCAGACGTTTTCCCAAGAAACGACAATCGGTTCAATTTAGTTAAACTGACACATGTGAAAACCAACGACTGTGTGAATATTAAGCGGCTATTTGTGTATGACGTCATGGCCAACGATCATGTCGTGCTAAATAAGCAGATTAAACAAAAAGATATTCTTCGCCACTGTCAAGGGATAAAGGAACGACGTATTGGCGATCTTTGACAACCAATAGGGGGCTTGCGCGATACGATGTAACCAATCAACGGCCATGATATTCACTAGACTGATTATCTCCCCTGTATGTCGATACAGTAGACTGGCATCTTTGGTTCAAAATTCAGACTGGATCTAGACTCAATCTCCGCGATGCGGACTGTATCAGGTCCGAAAAAAACACCCACAGACTCAGAGAATGAACCATCATTGTCCAATGAAAGGCGACCTGAACTATCATAACCAGATGAGGCTGCTGAAATTATCAGCCAATAGCTTTTGAATTCGAATTCAGTCCGTATCTTCAGCGAAACGAATGGTGGGCTGTTACCCGTCTACTAAAAAGATAAACAGGTGATATATGCAGTCAGTGTGTGATTTTCATGTCCTTTTGCTATTTTACACTTTTCTGAGGCCAGTTAACCAATCAATATCCAGATCTGGTACTTCCGTTTTATCAAGTATCTATATTGTGCAAGCCTCCCATTACCACTTCGATAAGGAATACAATGCATCAGTAGTTTTCCCCCAAAGTTACAATCTTATTTAATTGTTGCTTACGATTGAAAATCTGTTAGCGGCGTTATCTTCATCAGTCAGTTTGGCTAGAAATAATCCGTTTCATTTCATCGAACGACGATCTGAGATATGTCACTGGATTTATTTTACAGTTGCGTTGCGCTGGAGTTTATCGAGATAAGGCGGTGCTATGCTCAATTTGAAACACGACCTTGCTGTGCGTGTTCTTTGTTCCTGCACGTGAGGTTGTGTACGCTTTCGTCATGGAGACGATATTTACTGGTTGATTCAGCTATTGCCCTTGCATGTAGTCTACAAGATGGTGATGGTCAGTGTCCAAGCGTAGTCTCACCTCGCTATCTTTGCTATGGATGCTTCAAATGACCACTCTGTATGTTAACGTGGCCGACAAATCATCTATGGTCGTTTAACGTAACGTGTATTGCTTCGTCCATGACAGGGATTTCTGCATAAACCAAATGAAAGTCGGAAACTTTTTCCGTATCACCCATCCTCGTGCACAAGCCGACTTCCCCGTTCAGACGTTCAATTCGAAGTGTGAACGGAGAAGCCGGATTATGTATGGAGATGGCATAACCAGAGTATCACCCGATGTGGGTGTTGACAAAAACTGATCGATCAATTGTATAATTTACCTTGCCGCATTTTAGCGGTACCGTACACATTGTGAACAGATGGACGCAACGGTATAATTAGATTGAACACCGTACATGGAAATCTATGAGAAATCTATACTTAACTTGCACTATGTTTGAAGCTAATCATTGAACATTTTTATCTGCCCCGAAAACAGCGGCAGGTGACGCGTGGCTCCCGGCATGATTTGAGGTTCGTTAAACTGATCCCCTTCCTATCTCTTCAGCATGGAGGGTTTTTTAAAAAACTATATTAGTAACTATTAGTGTAAATATGGTCAGTTTATTTTACTTTTCCAAGAAAGTACCAGTATGGTTATATTTTTTGTTTTTTTTTTGTTTTATAATTGATATTTTATTTGCATTTTCATAAAGAGGACATATTCCTATATACAAACATGAATTCTTCGGTGCAGCCAGAGAAGCAAAAAACACCATTGATATTGTGCAGCGAATAATAAAATAGCATCTAATAATAGTCCAGTTTAGCTGTTCACATAGAATACCGTGAAACCTGTATACTCCGATCTTATTTGGGACCAACATTTTGTTTTGGTTTTGACAGGGTTCTGATTTACAAAGTTCAAATCATTAGTAAATGACCCATTGGTACCAAAAGACAAATGCCGATACATTAAGGTTGGTCGGTTTATTCGAGTGTCGGTTCAGACAGGTTTCACTGTATATATAATAATCGTAAATCTATAAATATGAAACCGTAACCTAGTTGTGACTCATAGGACAGCAAATAAAAAAGGACTAACTATATAGGAATTGGCGGCCAATAAGAGCCATTATTTATGGTATCATTATAAATATTTATGATTTCAGCAATAAATGTAATGTCGACCAATACTGGTCAAAAATACGCCAGTAGTATACAAAGGGTAAATGGAGGTAATAGCGCATCACTGCGCATGCGCGAAGGGGGGTTTATAGGCTGTATTGGGGGGGTTTGCGCAGGAGTGTTGTGCGCAGGTATGACATCACTTCCGGTTTGGGTGAATGGGGCGTGACCTTGGGGGCATGTATTTCTTCGCGGTGATCCGGTCTGGCGGTGATGCGGTCTGCCTCCGCGGACCGAAAGTAGTCCCAAAACCGTGGGTTTTCGTGGAAGTGTTCGGCAATCTGTAGGGACCGCTAGTGGACCGATGGGGTCGAGTGAGGTATCAAAGTGAAGCATTCGTGAAGGGGCATTTGATGGGGTGGGTGTGGGGTTGAACTAGCGTCATACTGCGCATGCGCGGTGGCCGAAGGGTATGAAAATAGCCTTTTTGGAACTAGGGGAGCCCCTAGTTGACCGATGGGGTCGAGTGAGGTATCAAAGTGAAGCATATGTGAAGGGGCATCTGATGGGATGGGCGCGGGGTTGAACTATCGGCATTCTGCGCATGCGCGGAGGCCCAAGGGTATGGAAATAGACGTTTTGGAGCTAGGGAAGCCCCTAATGGACCAATGGGGTCGAGTGAGGTATCGATGTGAAGCATTCGTGAAGGGGCATCTGATGGGCTGGGTGTGGGGTTAAATTAGGGTCATTCTGCGCATGCGCGGTAGCCCAAGGGTATGGAAATAGACGTGTTGGAGCTAGGGGAGCCCCTAATGGACCAATGGGGTCGAGTAAGGTATCAAAGTGAAGCCTAGGTGAAGGGGCATCTGACTGGACTAGCGGGTTTGAACTAGGGTCATTCTGCGCATGCGCGGTGGTCCAAGGGTATGGAAATAGACGTTTCGGGAGCTAGGGGAGTTACTACTGGTCCAGTGGGGTCGAATAAGGTATCAAAGTGAAGTTTAGGTGAAGGGGCATCTGATGGACTGGGTATGGGGTTGAAATATCGGCATTCTGCGCATGCGCGGTGGCCGAAGGGTATGAAAATAGCCTTTTTGGAGCTAGGGGAGCCCCTAGTGGACCGATGGGGTCGAGTGAGGTATCAAAGTGAAGCATTCATGAAGGGGCATCTGATGGACTGGGTGTGGGGTTGAATTAGGGTCATTCTGTGCATGCGCGGTGGCCCAAGGGTATGAAAATAGACGTTTTGGCATCTAGGGAGCCCCTAATGGTCAGATAGGGTCAGGTGAAAATTATCAAAGTGAAGCCTATGTGAAGGGGCATCCAGACATGGGTGGGTGCATGTAAATTTTTTCCTGAAAAAAAAAATACGGAACACGGACTTTATCGAAAAACCTGGGAAAATGCCTATGTGGGGTATGAGGGGTATATAGGTCGCCGGGCTTAACGGGGCTTGTCTATCAATAGAGTTATCTCCCCCTAGTTCCAGGGTGAGTGTATGTAAAAATTTTCCTGAAAAAATACGGAATACGGACTTTATCCTAAATTACGGGAAAATGCCTATATGGGGTATGGGGGGTATAGTACCATCCTGGGAAACCTACTTCTATACATTTGCGGTAGGGTTGTAGGGTCTCGTTTTACTCGTCTCGTCATTTAGAACATGATAGGAAGTGTCCCCGTGCGAATCGGTGAAATTTTTGAAAAAGTACGATATAGCCTCATATAGTCCCATACTGAGGGTATAGGATCAATGTTTATCCTACTGGGAAACGTACTTCTATACATTTGCGGTAGGGTTGTGGGGTCTCGTTTTACTCGTCTCGTCATTTAGAACATGATAGGAAGTGTCCCCGTGCGAATCGGTGAAATTTTTGAAAAAAGTCACCGAGCCCCATATAGACCCATACTGGGGTATAGGTTCAATGTTTATCCTACTGGGAAGCCCACTTCTATACATTTGCGGTAGGGTTGTGGGGTCTCGTTTTACTCGTCTCGTCATTTAGAACACGATAGGAAGTGTTGCGGAGCGAATCGGTGAAATTTTTGAAAAAAGTCACCGAGCCCCATATAGACCCATACTGGGGTATAGGTTCAATGTTTATCCTACTGGGAAACCCACTTCTATGCATTTGCGGTAGGGTTGTGGGTCTCGTTTTACTCGTCTCGTCATTTAGAACATGATAGGAAGTGTCCCCGTGCGAATCGGTGAAATTTTTGAAAAAAGTCACCGAGCCCCATATAGACCCATACTGGGGTATAGGTTCGATGCTTATCCTACTGGGAAACCCACTTCTATACATTTGCGGTAGGGTTGTGGGGTCTCGTTTTTACTCGTCTCGTCATTTAGAACATGATAGGAAGTGTCCCCGTGCGAATCGGTGAAATTTTTGAAAAAGTACGATATAGCCTCATATAGTCCCATACTGAGGGTATAGGATCGATGTTTGTCCCCTGGGAAACGTACTTCTATGTATTTGCGGTAGGGTTGTGGGGTCGCGTTTTACTCGTCTCGTCATTTAGAACATGATGGGAAGTGTCCCCGTGCGAATCGGTGAAATTTTTGAAAAAGTACGATATAGCCTCATATAGTCCCATACTGAGGGTATAGGACCGATGTTTGTCCCCCTGGGAAACGTGCTTCTATGCATTTGCGGTAGGGTTGTGGGGTCTCGTTTTACTCGTCTCGTCATTTAGAACATGATAGGAAGTGTCCCCGTGCAAATCGGTGAAATTTTTGAAAAAGTACGATATAGCCTCATATAGTCCCATACTGAGGGTATAGGACCGATGTTTGTCCCCTGGGAAACGTACTTCTATGCATTTGCGGTAGGGTTGTGGGGTCGCGTTTTACTCGTCTCGTCATTTAGAACATGATAGGAAGTGTCCCCGTGCGAATCGGTGAAATTTTTGAAAAAGTACGATATAGCCTCATATAGTCCCATACTGAGGGTATAGGACCGATGTTGTCCCCCTGGGAAACGTACTTCTATGCATTTGCGGTTGGGTTGTGGGGTCTCGTTTTACTCGTCTCGTCATTTAGAACATGATAGGAAGTGTCCCCGTGCGAATCGGTGAAATTTTTGAAAAAAGTCACCGAGCCCCATATAGACCCATACTGGGGTATAGGTTCAATGTTTATCCCACTGGGAAACCCACTTCTATACATTTGCGGTAGGGTTGTGGGGTCTCATTTTACTCGTCTCGTCATTTAGAACACGATAGGAAGTGTTGCGGAGCGAATCGGTGAAATTTTTGAAAAAAGTCACCGAGGCCTGGGTAGGCCCATAGGCCTATACTGCATAGCTATGGGTGTATAGGCCCATACGGGGTGGACATGTTGGAGTCTAGGTGGGCCACTCATGGTCCAATGGGGTCGAGTGATGTCTTATTTTGAAGCTCTCGTGGAGGAGCACTTGACTACACTAATGGTTCGTCCGTGTTCAATAGTCTGCGCATGCGCAGTCTGGCCGTAGTATAGAAAACAGGCATTTTGGGTGCTATGTAGGGGTGTGTTTGGGTTAGAGATGAGCTATTCACGGTTCGAATGGGCCGTGTGAGGTGTCAAAGTGAAGCTTGTGTGGGGTAGAGTCAGAATGGTGTGTTTTTGAATGCATGTCGCGTTAATCTGCGCATGCGCAGTTGGTTGTAGGAAGTAAAGTGGCCATTTTGGGGCAGCGAAGGAAGTTATTTGGGGTCGAGATGGGCTAATCACGGTTCGAATGCGTCCTGAAAGGTGTCATCTTGTAGTTCTCGGGGTGTACACTCCGATTTGAGGGATGTCCGCGTCATCTGTGACGTCATCGGTGACGTCATCGGTACGAGTAGTAGCGAAAGTGGACATTTTCGGGCAGTACATGAAGGTATTTGGGATCGAGATGGGCTATTCACGGTTCGAATGCGTCCTGGAAGGTGTCATCTTGTAGTTCTCGGGGTGTACATTCCGATTTGAGGGATGTTCGCGTCATCTGTGACGTCATCGGTGACGTCATCGGTACGAGTAGTAGCGAAAGTGGACATTTTCGGGCAGTACATGAAGGTATTTGGGATCGAGATGGGCTATTCACGGTTCGAATGCGTCCTCGAAGGTGTCATCTTGTAGTTCTCGGGGTGTACATTCCGATTTGAGGGATGTTCGCGTCATCTGTGACGTCATCGGTGACGTCATCGGTGCGAGTAGTAGCGAAAGTGGACATTTTCGGGCAGTACATGAAGGTATTTGGGGTCGAGATGGGCTATTCACGGTTCGAATGCGTCCTGGAAGGTGTCATCTTGTAGTTCTCGGGGTGTACATTCCGATTTGAGGGTGTCCGCGTCATCTGTGACGTCATTGATGACGTCATCGGTACGAGTAGTAGCGAAAGTGGACATTTTGTGGGTGCGTGAGGGTGAGTTTGGTGTAGAGATGCACCATCCTTAGTCCGAATGCGTCGTGTGAGGTGTCATTTTGTAGCTCTCGGGGTGTACATTCCGAATTGAGGCATGTCCGAAGCATCTGTGACGTCATCGATGACGTCATCAGTAGGAGTATTAGCGAAAGTGAGCCTTTTGGGGCAGTGCAGGAAGGTATTTGGTGTAGAGATGGACCATCCGCGTTGCGAATGCGTCGTGTGGGGTATCATGTTGTAGCTCTCGGAGTATAGACCCTGATTTCAGGGATATTTATAGCATCTGTGACGTCATTGGTGACGTCATTAGTACAAGTTGTAGCGAAAGTGGGCCTTTTTTAGCAGTGAAGGATGTTATTTGGTGTAGAGATGGACCATCCGCGGTCCAAATGGACCGTGTGAGGTGTCATCTTGTAGCAACGCCCACCAACACCATTCTTAATGCTTCAACGCCCTGGTGAAATAGATCAGAAGCTCTGATATTCCATGGAATTGTCACTAATTCTTCGAAATGCAGTGATGCCCGTCAACGCTCGTCGTTACACCTTAACACTCTAACATAACGCCATGATATAGACCGGAGAGAGAACAACAACAGCAACAACAACAAGGATGACACATGAGAGAACAACAACAACAAGAAGTTTTTTTCATATAGTTTATTCTCCCCAATGTTACATCATACCCACGCTGGGGGAGCCGCGTTGGGTATATTTACAATTCAAGAAGATTCTTATCCAATCAGAGGCCACCATTTGCATGTTTCATATTCGTTCCTGTCCGTTAGATGTATTCTTGTCCAATCAGAAGTCTCCATTTCAGAAAGTGCCATCTGAACCGTTTATTCTAATCATCGTCGGGCAGGCCAGGATACCGTTGAGGCAACATGTCCTCAGATAGTTGTTTGCGCATTCTGAGTATCTATCAGTGCATGGGTGAATACTTTCATCCGATGGGGGTGGTGGTCAGTTTAACCACGAAGAACGTAACATTGGTCATTATCTCCACTATCCACTTGGTGTTACAATTCAAGAAGACTTGTCCAATCAGAGGCCACCATTTGCATCTGTCATATTCGTTCCTGTCCGTTAGATGTATTCTTGTCCAATCAGAAGTCTTCATTTCAGAAAGTTCCATCTTCGGCCATGTTCGCTTTGAACCGTTTATTCTAATCATCGTCGGGCAGCCCAGGAAACCGTTGAGGCAACTTATCCTCAGATACATGTTTGTGCATTCTGAGTATCTATCAGTGCATGGGTGAATACATTCACCCGATGGGAATATTCCGTAGTTTGGTCACGAAGAACGTAACATTGGTGACCCTCTCCACTGTCCACTTGGTGTTGGGGCGTTGTTGTTGGGCCCATTTCAAGGGATCCACGGTGTCCAGTTTCTCCAGCATCGTCTCTAGCGACACTCGGTTAATGATGGTAAACGGTTGGTCAAATACCCGGATGTTACTGCTCGGGTAAAAGTATCGGACTTGGTCTGTCTCCTTATGCCGCAGCACATAACCAAACGCCAGATTCAATTTGAAGGACGTAGCTTGATCTTTGAAGATGGCTTCCATGTAGCTGCGTAGACGGGCGAGGTCGGTCAGTCGAAAATTGTAGATATCTTGAATAGGGCGATGACGGTAGAAACAGTGCCGTATCATGGACCAGTGGCGCCGATAAATGTCACTCACTGGCTGGGCGTCCTGTAAGAGATCGCTAGGAACATTCATGGGCTCGTCCAGAAAATGTTCGATGTTGTCAGGCGTATGACTCGAAACCGTAACGGAGGGGTCCGGCTGGATATCCAGGCCCTCCTGGACCGTGGGTATAGGCAGGCTCTTCGTCATCGCATCACCAGTGGCGTTCGTCTCTCCGGGTTCATCTTCACTGGGTCTGACCTTCCGCGGCTCCTCTTTAGTGGAAAGTTGTCGCCCAAACCGTAGAGACGGGGCATGCATCAAACGTTGGTGCTGTCTAAACCGACTGGGTCGTTTGAAGAGTCGACCACAATCATTACATAGTACCGTCGCACCCGCGTGGAGTACCCTCTCATGACGCAGTAAATGATCCTTCCGATTGAATGACCGTGCGCAGATTATACAAGTATACCGGGCATAATTGTGGATGGAGGCCTCGTGGCGTCGTAACTTATCTAGACGAGTAAACATCTTCTGGCAAGTTGTGCAAGTGAACATCTTGGTGGTTGACAGATTGTCTGATGAAACGGCCAGGCCGCCTCCCTTTTATAGCACGCTAGCTGTGATCTATTTTTAGCACACTCAGTTCAACTATCTCCAAGTCGAGGGCCGAGCCGTGACATCTTCGGTAACCTCCGTTTCTCTTCGGTCACCTCCGTAACGTCAACGACCAACATGTATAGAGTATGTACGGCATGTTATGGTATTCATCAGTGCATGAGTGACGCATTCAGCCGATGGGGGTGGTCGGTCAGCTTGGTAACAAAAAACGTAACATTGGTCACACTCTCCACTGTCCACTTGGTGTTGGGGCGTTGTTGTTGGGCCCATTCCAAGGGATCCACGGTGTCCAGTTTCTCCAGCATCGTCTCTAGCGACGCCCGGTTAATGATGGTAAACGGTTGGTCAAATATCCGGATGTTACTGCTCGGGTAAAAATATCGGGCTTGGTCTGTGTCCTTATGCTGCAGCACATAACCAAACGCCAGATTTAATTTGAAGGACGTAGCTTGGTCATTGAAGATGGCTTCCATGTAGTTGCGTAGACGGGTGAGGTCAGTCAGTCGGAAATTGTAGATATCTTGAATAGGGCGATGACGGTAGAAACAGTGCCGGATCATGGGCCAATGGCGCCGATAAATGTCATTCACTGGATGGTCTTCGTGTGACAGATCGCTGGGAACATTTATCGGTTCGCCCACGAAGTGTACTTTACCCTCCACGTCGTACAAAATCTGGCCCAAGGTCTTGTCGTCGGAATTTGACTGTTGAATTAGGGCGGCATCATCATCGGCCCTCGTGCGATGGGTGGGAGTTCCCCCTGTTTCGATATTGATGCCTACGGGCTCTTCTACCTGTAAACGTGGCTGCGGAACAGGGTGTCGTGTGCGTTGGTGTCGCAGCAACTGACTGGTCAGTTTGAAAAGCCGACCACATTCTTCGCATGGACGCTTGGGTACCTCATGGCGTGCATGCAGCCATCTGGCCAGACACACAAGGTGCCCAACTCAGTCCAGGCATCTGACCACACTGACGAGGACCTTCACATGATGCAGGCATCCAGCCAGACGCAGGAGGTGTCCAACTCGACCCTGGTATCTGACCACACTGATGAAGAACTCAACACAATGCAGCCATCTGGTCAGACACACAAGGTGCCCAACTCAGTCCAGGCATCTGACCACACTGACGAGGACCTTCACATGATGCAGGCATCCAGCCAGACGCAGGAGGTGTCCAACTCGACCCTGGTATCTGACCACACTGATGAAGAACTCAACACAATGCAGCCATCTGGTCAGACACACAAGGTGCCCAACTCAGTGCAGGCATCTGATCACACTGATGAAGATCTCAACACAACACAGGTATCTGACCAGAAGCATGGGATGTCCAAGACCACCACACTTGCCTCTGACTGTTTCAATGATATAGGTAGGTCTTATCCCAGAATTACTCACTCTTTACTATTATGGGCTTCAATATTGTTGTAGTTATATGCAGTATGGCTGGATAGATATTGCAAACACATGGCCTGTCATTCAGAGAGTACTTAACATAGATTTTCAGGTCTGTAATTTGCTTGCCACATATTGAAAATTCTTGTATGACTGAGGGAAATTGGTTGTTCTCAGGGAGCTTCTTGAAATTAGGGCATGAGTTTCTTGATAGGAATGGCATATGCCGGTCATCCAAGTGGGATACATCTGGATTGCATGGTATGGCTAAGCCATCCTTTGTCTGCTGAGTTCCAAAATGTATGGCATGGAGTTCCTAGGAGTTCCAACTCGGCGCACCATACCACTCTGTTTGGAATGCCTTATGCCAGCTCCTAGCAGTTCCCAATTTCAAGAAGCTCCCTTATTATACCACACTATACTGTACACGTAGTGTAGGGAGGATACTGGTTTCAGCTTGTCCGTACGTCTGTCCGTCCGTCCGTAACATTTTGTTTCCGGAACATAACTTGACAACCGCTACTTGGATTCCTCTCAAATGTGGTATGCATCTACCATACCATGATACCTCGCTTGGGATTGTGTTGGGTGCATGTGCGTCTACAGGTGGCGCCACCTATGGTCAAAACTTTCTCTTGTTGGTCCGTAACATTTCATTTCTGGAGCATAACTTGACAACAGCTAATTGCATTCTTCTTTAATTTTGTATGTAGCTACCATACCATGAGACCATGGGATGGCGCATATGCATCTACAGGTGATGCCGCCTTGTTTTCAGAACAATCCATTAAACTCGTCTAAGTATCGTCATGACACCTGCATAGACAATCTGTTAACTGCAGTCGTGACCGAGCGAGGTCTCCTTGTCAACTAGTTACATACCATGCTACCACATAATGCAATCACTTAACCATAAACTACTATAACATGTATAGTTATATTCCACTACAAATATTCATCAATTTCTATCAAATGTGCATCGGGTGGGGGGGGGGGGTGTGTCTTGTGAGCATGCTTACTGATCTTTTTCACCATCACCCGACACAATTACTCGTGAAATGTTAACCAACATGTATCTATGCCTTATGGGGGGGGGGTATTTTGTAAGCAGCCTTACTGGTCATTTTGATCAAATGTGTGCATCCCACAGACTATAATCTAGTTTGCCCAGAAAAACCTAAGAACAAGTTGAACCCAGAACAAATCCTCAGGTTCATTATTATAGATTATTTTCAGGATTCTGCAGCCCTAATTACAGAAGTAGTTTTATTAAAGGGAAGGCCTCATATTTATGCAAGAATCAGTTAGTTTTTGACCTGACCTTGTGCATACTATCAGAGAACACTGATTTTCTGTTAATTGGGTAACTGGGACTAACATTAGGGAACATCCAGTTATTGGTAGTATTAATATAGTTGGGGTGAAAGCAATTGACTCTCTCGAAAGGGTGTTTTTTTTGCTTTCTTTTATCATGTTTGTGAAATCTACACATGATATACTTCTCCTTAGGGCTGTTCAAGTACATGTAAAAAATGTTTGGGAAGAGCGGAAGGCACTTTCCAAATTCACGCACCACCATAACCACTCACAGACGTTATATTTTGGAATGCCATGAGCAGCCACTGACCTCTACGAACCCGGTGTCATCCATTACCATTTTTGTACAGGTGTATTCCATCCCACCCACACACATTTTACTGGAACAGCCCTTGTGATTAACAGACCTTAAAATAGTGTGCTTGATATGTGATGTGCTTTTTTAGAATTATTTTATAAAATATGTTAAATGTAGATTGATTCATGAATAAGACATTTCCTTTACTTGTGTATGTACATATATATGAGGAGCCTATCATCTTCTGGATGGTCCACTGCTGTTGTACATGTAGGAAAATAGATTAATAATTGACTTTCCTTTGTAATGAAGATTTTTTGCACTCCATTTTCAGTTCAAGTCCAACACTGACAAGTATGTCATAGACATGTTTTGTTTTCATCATTATTTTCTACTTGTAGAAAAGGGAAATCCAGGTGATGATTCAGATGACAGTGATCTGATTCCTTGGCAAGGTACATGTACATGTAGTTCATCATTTATATATTTTCTTATATTAGGCTTGATTAAGTATAAATGTGTCCGAATTTTGCATAACTTGGAGTGATCTGGGATTTCACTACTATTTCATGGCACTGTTTCAATTGCTCATGACTACAACATGATGGCATGGTCGCAACAACATAAAAATTGTGCTCATTTGTGCATCCAGAGTACTGTATCTCAGAGAACACTCTGACTATTTGTATATCTCTATGAAAGATCCACATGTGTGTACTCCAGATATGGAAATACTTGAAATACACATTGTTTTATGTCAAAATTAGCATTTATTTTAATCCCTTCTGTAGGTACTGGTCAGCAGGAGAAGAAGAACGGCACGAGGTACATTGTACATGTATTACACTTAAATTACAGCATAGGGTTGTTAAAAAAAACTGTATACCTGAGCCACATCAGACAATTTTTTTACTCCTCAAATTTTGCCCGAAGGGTATTGTCGTCGTCAGCGTCGTCTGTCTGTCCGTCTGTGAACATGATATCTCAAGCAGGAATAGAGTCGGGTATTGTAAATTCATATCACATATGCATCTGGTGAAGCCTATTGAAAATGACTGACCTTGACCTATTTTATCAAGGTCAAATTCTAGCAGAGTCAAATGCAGAGTGTTGTGGAATCAATGCAGAGTGTTGTGGAATCACAAATGGATACAGTGTGTAAGGGTGTGTGCTTGTGGGAGTGATTGTAGGAAGCCAATAACATTTTTAAAAAACGCCACCAACTTAATCCTGAAGAGGTCATATATGTAAATATCAAAAATGGCAATAAAACATTTTGAAAAAAGGTCAAATTCTAGTATTTGCTATATATTTTGAAAGATTAAAGCTAGGGTCTCCAAATTTATATTACAAGTGCAACTGGTGATTGACTAGAAGCCTATCCCAGTTGACTGACCTTGACCTATTTTTTTCAAGGTCATATACTGTTTATTATGATATAACATGAAGAAATACAGCTAGGCTTTCCAAATTAATACTATATATACATCTGGGGAAGACCCAGAGGTGTGGTGAAGATGACTGATCTTGACCTATTTTATCAAGGTCAAATTCTAGTATTTGCTATATTTTTTTGAAGGATTAAAGCTAGGGTCTCCAAATTCATATTACAAAGGCAACTGGCGATTGACTCGAAGCCTATTCCAGTTGACTGACCATGACCTATTATTTCAAAGTCATATACTGTTTATTATGATATAACATGAAGAAATACAGCTAGGCTTTTCCAAATTAATACTATATATACATCTGGGGATGATCCAGAAACGTGCTGACTGAAGATGGCTGACCTTGACCTATTTTATCATGGTCAAATTCCAGTATTTGCTACATTTGTTGAAGGATTAAAGTTAGGGTCTTCAAAGTCATATTACATATGCAACTGGTGATGTACTAGAAGCCAACCACAGTTGACTGACCTTGACCTATTTTATTAAGGTCATGATGTTTAGTATGACATAACATGAAAAAATATAACTAGGCTTTGCAAATTAAAACTATGTTTGGCGATTGTGCAAAGATGTGCTCACTGCTGAAGACCTTGACCTATATTATCTGTTTATGGTGGGCTTCATTCTCAATTCTGATTGATCAGTCGCAACAGTTGATCAGTGCGTGACCTCTCTTACCGGAGGCGTGTCGTGACTGACCAATCAAAATTGAGAATGAAGCCCACCATAATCCCACTGTTCCTAGATGGATGAACAGTTACGTTGGATTTTGAATCAGCGGGCAAAGGTAAAAAATTGCACATATTTACTAATTTTACGACGGGAATATATAAAGTGATACTTGTAGAATATACTGATGTATTTTGCTTGGCGGTAAACCATTTATTTCTCAATTCACCCAAAGTGTGTTTCACACCTTGTTGTGGATTTATATAAAGCATGGGGTTATATATTGAGACCCCATATTTCGACACTTCACTCTAATACCACCGCACACACACCCCAAAACTCTTGTTTTGCGGGCCTGTGATTTTTGATACTGGAGACTGGAACAATTAAATTTTTCCTAATCAAAGGAAACCCGATTCTTTACTCGGCATACATTGACTTTAATTACAGTGTCGTTAAAATATCAGATTTGATGTTTTTAAAAATTCAACTTTTTTGGCATGGGTTAGGGTACCCATGAATCTCTGTAAAATTATTGTGTCACACCTTGCCATGTCAGTTGAACTGAAGATAATTATATGTACATATATTTATACATAAATCAAATGAAATGTCCATGCACCATCTAGCTACTTGCAGGTATTCATAGGACTCCATTTTTAATATTTTCACACTGATAAAATCTTACTCTAAACAGCGATGGGGACTTGTCGATCAGAATATCTGCCTTGGAAGCAGAACTCAAAGAACTGAAAAGTTTGAAGGCACTAGATTCTACAGGTGAGTACAGATGCACTTGTAGACATAGGTACCCAGGGGTGAAAACAGTTTTCTAATTTGGGCACGCTTTCTGGCCCTCTAATTTGGGCTAAATTAAGGTTCTTGACTGAAAAATGTTTTGAGACCCTGAATTGTCCACAAAGTCCTCAAACTGATTTTTTTTTGTCTGAACAGAACACAGAATGCCCAGATGTTATCTGGTCAATTCTTTTTCAATCCTGGAAGAAATAAAAATATCTGTAATTTAGGCTTCTTGACGACAAGCTGTAATTTGGGCACCTTTAAAGGGTAGCAAAACAGGCCTGTATTTGCCCCTGGGTACCCTTTGAATTTGTTCATCTTGTGTCTGGATTTTGAATTTGCCTGAAACAGGGTGCAGTTATAACCTTGCAATTACAATATGTCAGAGCTAAAAGGGACATTTTCATTACTGTATGAAGGTTGGATGATGTCACAAAAGTTTTTCTCAAGCGAAAAGCCCCCACTTTATTTAGGTCTGAACCGAAAGTCTGTTTCAGTGGTGTTATTGGTCTTGAAAAACTGATATTCCACAACAGTTACTGGGTATCATTCACTAAAGAAACATAATTATTAGACGGCATAAGTATTGGGCAACATGTTTATGGGTTTTAAATTATGATATACAAACTCTTTGATCATATAATTACAATTTTATTAAAAATTAATATAATTCTGTTAATAAGTTCATGAGCATCATTTATAACGATTTAACATGCACTGTATACTTCCCTGTGTATAACTCTATATTCTAGCTTTGCTAAGGCCACACAAAGTTGATTTTCTGTTTCTCTGGCACTTTGAAAAAAAATGAGGGAGGGAGCCCCCCCTCCCTCGGAGTAAATGATGCAGAAGTGTTTTTGGGTTTTTTTTTTTACCACATGGTGTCCAGTCATGTTCCAGGAAAGAAAAATAGTGAGGAAGCAGTTTTTTCTAAAAATATACCAGTTCCAGTTATTATTATCCTCACTTCATTCTTATTCTGTTTCTGTTTGCTTCAGCTTCTGCTGCACGTTCAAAACACGATACAGAGAGCAGAAAATACGACAAACTTCTACACTGTTACCTGTGTGGAAAATATGAGAAACATAAACTGAGTGATCACTTTGCCTTGGCTCACTGTAATGAACCAGAGGTTGCAAAGGTGCTGGCTCTCGATAAGAAAACTAAACGAAAGGAGCGTAGATGTAGTTTTGCTCGACTGGTAAACCTTGGTTCCTTCAAGCACAATATAACTGTGCTTTCCACTGGGAAAGGAAAGCTTATAGTTGCTAAGAGACTAAGTGAAGATGAGCCGGAGAAGAATTTCTTGCCTTGTCCAGGATGTTACGGATTTTATCGTAGTCTAGATCTCTGGCGCCATCTTGCTAGATGCACTTTTATGAGCCGTCAATCAGAAAAACGCGAGGCCAGGATGCGAAATCAAAACAGCGAGGCGCGAAGCGCGAAGTCAGGATGCGAAATCAAAACAGCGAGGCGCGAAGCGCGAAGTCAGGATGCGAAATCAAAACAGCGAAGCGCGAAGCCAGGATGCGAAATCAAAACAGCGAAGCGCGAAGTCAGGATGCGAAATCAAAACAGCGAGGCGCGAAGCGCGAAGTCAGGATGCGAAATCAAAACAGCGAGGCGCGAGGCGCGAGGCGCGAAATCAGGATGCGAAATCAAAACAGCGAGGCGCGAAGCGTGAAGTCAGGATGCGAAATCAAAACATCAGCATTGCGCATGATCCTATCAAAACGAGGCCGGTTTGTAGCCCTGATTCCTAATATACATTGTAGGGGCAATTGAAGATTATTGCTGGTTGTTGTTATCACAGCAACGGAGGAAGTAAAATTATTCTGATGTGTATCTTTTCTTTGCATTACTGATGGTTTATAGAAGTTCACAAATGGTATTTGAATATATTTTCAGATCTGGTGTTTCGGGAATGATTAAAACCAACCCGAATAATTGATAATTTATACTGAAGCGCTCAAAGCTTGCTTAAGACTGCTTATATAGTGTAATTTTCCATGCTTGGCAAACACGGGCTCTCGCTTTAAAATATGGCCACGTATGAGTATTATAGTAAGATATATGATAATTTAGTGATTCTAAAAAAAATTAGAAATTTTAAAATTGAAAAAAATTAAAATTAAAAAATTAAAAAAGCAAATCAAATTAAAAATAAAAAAATATATATCTCTGACACAACAGTGCTACTTCGCCCTGTGTCCTAAACGATCCGGGCCAATTCTAAGATGGAGGTTTGTACAAATTTAGGATTGATGATATAAAATGTGAAATCAAGGTTCAATATTTCCATACATCCTTATTATGTGCTAATAAATATATACACACGGAAACAGATAGACTATTAACAAGCAATAAGATAATTAGCCGTTAATTTGGGGCTATTGTCTAAAACTCGTATGTTCGTCACTCCATGCCAAACGTGCCCCGTATTTTTTATTTCTATTCTTTTTTTCCTCCTCATCTTTGGAATCGACGCTCCGAGATCGAAGTCAAGTGACTCAGAAGTAGATATCTCAATAAATGTACACTAAAATTTATTGAAACTAGACCCAGATACAAGCCAAACGATTTGTCTGTTCAATAAACTAGTTACATCATTCATCCGACAATGCATATAGTTTGGAGTCCGAAGTCGAGATTCGTCACGGCCGAGGCCGCCAAACATTGTCAATTTATTGTTTCTCTGTTTACATCAACCCTTTGAAATATAAGCATAAATAAAGAGATATTCTTGTATATTCTGTATGGTACAAATCGGCCGTTTTCTAATTCATTTCCAGAATTCCCCGTCAGTATCCACCACAGAAACAGCCAAATCAAATAGTTCGATAAAACAGGCTTTGGGTGTGCATTTATAACTTGCACAGTTATAAACCAGAATTGAAAATACACAAATTGATATATATTTGTTCAATTATTATTCGAAATTCAAAACCATCTATCACTGAGTGATAATACCGCATGCCCCTACAATGTATATTAGGAATCAGGGCTACAAACCGGCCTCGTTTTGATAGGATCATGCGCAATGCTGATGTTTTGATTTCGCATCCTGGCTTCGCGCCTCGCTGTTTTGATTTCGCATCCTGACTTCGCGCTTCGCGCCTCGCTGTTTTGATTTCGCATCCTGACTTCGCGCTTCGCGCCTCGCTGTTTTGATTTCGCATCCTGACTTCGCGCTTCGCTGTTTTGATTTCGCATCCTGGCTTCGCGCTTCGCTGTTTTGATTTCGCATCCTGACTTCGCGCCTCGCTGTTTTGATTTCGCATCCTGACTTCGCGCTTCGCGCCTCGCTGTTTTGATTTCGCATCCTGACTTCGCGCTTCGCGCCTCGCTGTTTTGATTTCGCATCCTGACTTCGCGCTTCGCGCCTCGCTGTTTTGATTTCGCATCCTGGCTTCGCGCTTCGCTGTTTTGATTTCGCATCCTGGCTTCGCGCTTCGCTGTTTTGATTTCGCATCCTGACTTCGCGCTTCGCGCCTCGCTGTTTTGATTTCGCATCCTGACTTCGCGCCTCGCTGTTTTGATTTCGCATCCTGACCTCGCGACTTCGCATCCTGACTTCGCATCCTGACTGCATCCTGACTTCGCGCTTCGCTGTTTTGATTTCGTATCCCGGCCTCGCGACTCCCCATCCTGACTTCGCGCTTCGCATCCTGACTTCGCATCCTGACTTCGCGCTTCGCTGTTTTGATTTCGCATCCTGGCCTCGCGACTTCGCATCCTGCCCTCGCGACTTCGCATCCTGCCTTCGCGACTTCGCATCCTGCCTGCGTGTGTCGGTCCCGATTCATAACACAGTACAGCGATGTCCCTTCTCGGCCATCATAGTATTTCCTGGTACTAACCCATGTGTAATAAAATAAATAAATGCCAAATAAATGTGCATTCGTCTACAGGGAAACGGAATTGCGACACATGGTGAATGAGGAGAGGACAATGATACAGAAGTGTACGGTAAGGCAGTTTCGCCAAATTTCACTCTATAACTTTTTATACCCCAAAATAAATCCTAGCCCCATTTATTACTCTGACCCCAAACAATATCGCCCTTTTTAAAATGTGTTTTAATCCACCAATGGGAATAGAGCAGATCACGTGGTCGTGAGAATAAATTGGCATGAATCAAATGACGTCAGTACAATACTACGCCTGGTTTGGCCTGGCTCGGATTCTTTACGTCTCCCTATTGGGGGAGGTCAAACGGTGGAATTTGTGGGAATTTTTGAAAATTTCATTCATAAATTCTAAGTAGGTCAACTTCATTGATGGCTTACTATGGCTGTATCTGGCGCCTATTCTTTACTAGTCTCCCTTGCCATCAGTTCGCATACGTTCTTAGTGGTAGTTATCGCAGCAGTTCCTCAACTTATATATCACTTTTCAGAAGAATACGCTAAATTGGCAAATACCATCTTCACACACCAAGTCGAACACTTTACAAACTCGCCTTGACAGTTAGTGGGCTATTACAGTTTCTCTTCAGAATAAGATTTTGGTGATGTCATAGCTGTATTTATATTTTGCTGTCCATTTTCGGAGACTCGAACAGAAATTAACGACCATGTGTGACATATTCAAAATTCAAATTTGATTGAATTTTCCAGTTTTAAAAGTGATGCAACCAATCACTGCCTGTCATATTTGGAGTTCATAGAAAAGCCTGACTGCCTGGTGGTGTTGGCTATGACAAAACCTACCTTCCTGGTTTGAAGAATTTATCCATTCAGTAGGTCAAGGGAAATGTTAGTCAAGTATTTACCTTGATAAGTGAAGATGGCAAAATGCAGAAATTCGGCTATTAACTTGCATGACTTGGCTGATATGGCCAGGAAAGACTGATTTTTGTACTGCAGTTTGACTATTGAAGCAAGTTATTCATCTGACAGCTTAGTGTCATACGTTATGATTATTCTGAATAGAGGGAACACCCAATAAGAGGGAAGACCTCAATGTCTATGACAACGATACAGACTGTAAGCTTACTTGTATAATATTGGGTGAACTGTGGGCAACAGGAATGTGATATGTTATAAGCAAAACGGGAATATATTGGGTGAATTTACTGGCATTTATATACCATTTCCACAGATCGGATAATCAAGCCTGGAAATAAGCACCTGACATTTCTACGTTTAATAAACTCCTCTGCAAATCAGAATGAGATAGCCCCTTTTCATATACAGATATGTGTTCAAAGGTTATGATATGCATCACATCCTGTGATGGGGGTGATAGCCTAATGTCCTGTGCCTAATATTCAGTCTTGATAATACATTGTATCTTGAAGTGTAAAAGAAGGGAAAGTTTGTGTGTTAGGGAAAAATAGGGGGGGAAATACTGATTGATATAAGACATGGTAGAGAAAGGATAATACGAATCTTGGGTAGATAGACATTGCATACGCTTGGAGATACCAGGGTACATTGAATAGGTGATTATGGGAAATAGGGAAAAGACTGGGAGACTTCGCTGCATGATGTTTCACTTGGGGTGATGATGGATACAGATGCAATGATATATCATGGAGAACTTAGATATTTATTACCAGTGAGTGGCTATGGGTCATTGATACAAGTGAACATGTGTAGGGTTGTATGGGAGAATGGTTTGCATGACATACTCTGTCCAGTGTTCATTGTATCACAACGGAATGCCCAGTTTAAACCAAACCAATCCACAACTAGTATGCTCTTCGCCTCAAACTAATCAGTGAGAATACCATTTGAGCTAATACACTGGCCATTTTGACCAAGGCAGCATACAGAGGTTCATTATGCACATGATGTCGATTGGTGTACTTGGCTCACAAAGAGTCAACGATGTTGCTAATAATTTGCTATGTTCATGAAAATTATATTGTAACCTGATTTGAGGCATGCTTAAGGTCCTATTATCTGCAGTGTAAGCTTAATCAACTTGGATGTCCTATTTCACTACCCATGTCAAGTTGTTACATCCCAATACAATATGACTGATAATAAAATGTAATCATCTAAATCAGTGAATCCTAATCATGCTAATACACTGTATTTTGCATAATTTCAGTCAGTACTGGGGTAAATTTCAACCAGAAACCAAGACCAGGCTGTGTGAAACTGGAAGAGGCAGAACAATTCAGGGTGAGACATAATAAATTTGTGATCATGGTATTCAGCTTATTTACCAAAGAAAGAAAATCTTTTGTTTCAACCCTTAAGTGGTGCAATGATGTGACCTTTCCATTTGTTAAATCATAGTATAGTAATACCTAGAATCTCAACGAATACTTTTGAACAGCTAATGCCACATTAGAGGGAAACATAACTACAAAATTGATATTGCTAGTTTTCATCAAGGGAGACAACTTTGCTCAATGCTGATTTTTCTTTCAAAAAAAAAAACATTTTGCAGGGGTGGACCAGAAACAAAATACATTTCCTCCTAAGCTTAGCATGACTATTGACGGCAAGATTGTAACACATGGATTGGGATAATATATAACCTGCAGAATTGCCTAGTTTCTCTTGATTCTGCAATGAACTGGAGGCTAAATTGTAAAAAATCATATGCCACTGAGATGAGATATTTCTGTATTTGAGCTAGTCAAATCTATATCTGGTCAAGTAAAAACTTGTTCTGCCAGACTTGTATTGAAAGGTTTCATAGTCATGCTCTTTGAAATGGAGTCATAATTTTGTATTGAAAGAATTTATTTTCATCTCTTTCAGATGATCGATTTCAAAGGAATTCAGGGATGTACTTTTACCAAGAAAACAAGTTTGCTATTCAGGTGTCCAGTTCTGTCAGTGAGATTCTGTAACTGGCAATAAAGACTTTCTTCACAAAAGAGGAGCTTGGGTCTTCAAGTTTCACAGGATTTCATCGGAAGACTCCACTTACTAGTATCCCAGTATGGCAACAATAGGACAGGTATGTTTTATATATTAATGACATCAGGGAAGTTTGTTGGGTACAACTATACAGAAATAATAACAGCAGTACGCTTTCAGCACATTTCTACCAATGTACTGAAACAGTACTGAAATAGAACCACACTGAAACTGTAACAGTATTAAAACATTACAGGACTGACTGCACTGAAATCATACAGTACTCAACTAATACTGAAATGTTACAGTCAGTACTGTAATATTTCAGTACAGTGTGACGCACTTAATTGTGCATATACAACACAAGGCTATTCCATGGATAATAACTTCTTTAGTGCTGTCGAGCTGACATTTAACTTGGAGATACTTCCAACTTTTAATCAGCTTTTAAAAGTTCAGCTCCACAGCGATAAAGAAGTTGTTATCCATAGAATAGCCCTGTTATGTCATTGCATGCAAGTACACTCACTAGTCAGGATTTCTTATATACCATTCTCGTCTCGCGAGACTCCCTACTGCGAGAAAGAGTATCACGTGTAAATGGAAGCCATCCCCCAAAAATTTGGGGGGTGAGTAGGCGGCGTATGATTTTCACCGTCTGTATCCGGCTTGTCATTGACCTGCTGACTCCGCCGAGTTAGAAGCGAATTGCTAAACATAACGTGGGCTATATAATTGGAAAATGACTCTTTCCGTTTCGGAGCATATCAATCGCGAACAAATTATTGTCGGTATGTATACTTGGCCGTGAAAGCGAGTTATCTAATACAGGAAGTAGTTCGCACAGTTCCGATCCATTCTCGAAGAGAGCCGTGTCTACCGCAAGACGGTACATCCTCGGAAAATTTATCCCGGGTTCTTAGTGTGACATGTACTTGATCAGGGCAAGGCAGTTGCAGCATTTCTGTTCTTCATTCACTACATAGTACTGTTCACACGCCCTATGACATGTACTTTTGTTGCTATCATTATGCAAGTTTTGTTGTTAAAAAAATAAAACTGAACGTTGAACTTTATTTATGGCCTACTCGTTTGAAGCAGCAGACATAAATTTAGTTGACCTAGATTCTGCATTGAAGATCAACCATTGAAACGCGGAAAACATGCATGTTGTCTGATCGTACTATTCTTGTTTATCTGATGATGCTAAACAATAATGATCTTGTGATCTTTGGGTTAGGTCATAAATTTTCTGAAGATGTACCATTTTGTGTGTCTACCCGCGGGAGAATAGTCCCGGTCGAGCGAGTGATGTCATGCTGCCTCGCTTTGAGATTGGAGATTCAAAAATGTCACCAGTTTACATGAGAGTCGCTTTGGTCTCCCGCGGGTAGACACGGCTCTCTTTGAGAATGTTTATATACCAGTCTATAGACAAGGTCAAATAGTGCGAACACAATTTCTGTCTGTTTAATCCATCTGTGCGGTATCTCTAGTTTTAGGTCATGAATTTGTACCAAACGGCAAAGAGTAACTCTATTCATTGATTTTGGGGTCAAATGGTCAATAAAAAATTGGTAAATCATTGAAAATTGTTATGTTTTATAAGTACAGTTCAAAGGTGTGGATTGTCATGATGAAGGAGAAGGCCATTAATTTTAAATCGTCAGTCAATTCTGGCCAAAGGATATATATTGTCTACATTGTCCATCCGTCCATCTGTCTGTCTGGACACACTGTCTGCTTGTTAATGCAATATCTCTTGAGGGATTGTTGTCAGGCTTTCCAAATTCATATAAAATATGTAACTGGTGATTGACTATAAAGCCATTCACTATGACTGACCCTGATCTATTCTATCAAGGTCAAATTCCAGTTAATGCAATATCTGAAGGGATATGGCTAGGCTCTTCAAAGTCACACCTCAGTACATATCAAACTTTTGAAGGATTATATCTAGGCATACTATATGCAACTGGCGATGGACCAGAAACCTTTCCGATTTAACCGACCTTGACCTGTATTATCGAGGTCAAATTCTAGTGCATACATTACATGTATCTTGAGGGGTCATAGTTGTAGGCTCTTGACAGTTTTCCGAATAATGTCTCTTAAGTTTTGGTATCTGCAGTCAATATCTGAACAAGCATATATTGAAGCCCATAAAGGTCTCGCTTGGCTAATAATAGTGTCATGTGGGGTATGCATTCGAATATCACACTCTTCGTCTGTGACCTCGTCATGCACATCTGTTCTATAATGAGACACTTCATTCAATTTCCTACCCCCCGAACAAATATGCTTGCCCCAGTCTCCTGTGATTTATGCGAAGTGTTCATTTGTTAAAGAGTGCACCAAGGTTTGAAAACTACGGGCATGACGGGTGCACATATATATATACCCAGGTTATATATATATTTTAAGTTACTAAATAACAATGATAGTATCTGACCAAGTTGGTATCATTAGATTAATGGCTGATGTCCACAGCTTCTCGACCTCATCATATGTCTCCTGAACAAAAGCCCGCCCAAACCCCTGAATCCTCAAATATTTCAGGAGCTTACCTCATGCTACACTCATTCAGCCCATCCACTACCTTGGAAACATGTTTCTACCCCTGGGGCACTGAGCCCCACCTGCTATCACCGCAACCCAGCCTCGCTCAACGATATACCTTTAAATATTACGTGAGCTCAGATCATAATACA
Source organism: Hanleya hanleyi (assembly GCA_036873755.1). NCBI lineage: Eukaryota > Metazoa > Mollusca > Polyplacophora > Lepidopleurida > Hanleyidae > Hanleya > Hanleya hanleyi. The sequence goes on from JAVTVY010002698.1 coordinate 32,864, forward strand.
CTTATTCAACATATCCAGTACCCTCAGCAACATGTCCCCACCCCCGGGACACCAAGCCGTACCCTCTATCTCTCAAACTAATCCTCGCCCGACCCTATACCCTCATATTCTTGGAGCTTACATCATGCTACACTTATTCAATCACTCCCCTCGGGAGCATGTCCTAAACTAAGCCTCACCCAACCCTATACCCTAAAATATTCTAGGAGCTTTACTTCATGCTACTCTTCTTGAACCCATCCACTACCCTCGGCATCATGACCCAACCTTAAGGCACAGAGCCCAACCTTAAGAGGACAGATCAAAGACTGGGTGATGCAGTGCCTGGACTTGATTGTTTTCTTTTTTCTGAACAAAATTGATCTCTCATACTTTCAGGATACATTACAAGCCGGAAATGTGTAGAAGCCAGCAGATGGTAGAACCAAACCATCTCAGAAGAAAAAAACAACAGAAGCCATCGAAGACGCCTGCCTCGGTTCCCTTTCGCTCATCACCCATACAGGCAATCGCCACCCAGAAAAAGGGTACAAGACACCTAAGATCCTATTCAATTGACGTACATCATCAGATTCCAGTAGCGATGAATCTGGAAGTGCATACTCAGTGTGAGACTTTTATGGATAAAACATGGGACTGTACAAGCATAACTGTGGTGATTTTATGAAGTTGCTTTTTATTGTACCATATAAATTCATCCTCAGCTGATCCACTTATTTCATTTTTTTTTGCTAAATATGAAGAGATACAAGACTGAATTCTCCTTCCAGATCTTCGGAAATGACATTTCCACTTTGTCGAGGGGACATGTGCTTTTAGTGTTTTTGAAGTGGACAACTTCCTTGTCTGGTTATTAGAGGGTTTGCCTCAGCAAGCAGATGGATATTCTTTTACCCTGACTAGTATGAATGTAAATACTTGTGTGTGTCATGACTGTTTGTTGGGGGGGGGGGGGCATTTGAAACCTGGAGTATCATTGAACCATGTGTGTATGCAGCGAGAGCATTATAATTGGGAGTGGGCCCATAGTCACCAGTCAATTTGTAACAGTCACCAGTCAATTCAAAAATGCTAGAGAACAAGTGTGCATGTGTTCGGATAAATTTTTGAGTAAATAAGATTTTCTAGTGTTTTCTTCATATGCGAATACCGCTTACCAGATTTATGGTTTCCTTAAGTGGCATTTAGAAGTTGGGAAGTACATGTAGATAAATAAACAAACTGCTTATGGATAACCAGTCATTGACTTGAGAACGATACTAGTACCTGTATCGAAACGTCCTGAATAAACTAGAAGTTGTTATCCATAAGCAATTTGTTTATATTGGCCATAAGTTCGATTGCAGTTTGTGCATGTAGTATGTGACATATTTTCATGTGAGGCAATGGGTATATACTGGGTAATGTGGATGTCCCCATACGTATGCCATACAGGTATGGGTCCGACCATGCAACTTGTATGGGCATGTATGGGGGATATCAATTTTCCATACACTACCCATACATAATTTTTGTTATTTGGACTGTCCCATACATGTGGGATATGTATGGGCTCTACCACACATCTTGTATGGGCATGTATGGGGGAAGCAATTTTCCATGCGTTATCCATACACGATCTTTTGATATACAGATTGACCCATACATGTGCCATACATGTATGGATGCTACCATACATCTTGTATGGACATGTATGGGGAAAGCAATATTCCATACGTTACCCATACATGATCTTCGGATTTGCAGACTAGCCCATACATTTGCCGTACATGTATGGATGCTACCATACATCTTGTATGGGCATGTATGGGGAAAGCAATATTCCATACGTTACCCATACATAATCTTTTGATATACAGACTGGCCCATACATTTGCCGTGCATGTATGGATGCTGCCATACATCTTGTATGGCCATGTTTGGGGAAAGAAATTTTCCATGCATTGCCCATACATGATCTTTTAATATATGGATATATCCATGCATTTGCCACACACACATGTATGGATATATATGGGGAAACACTTTTTTCATACATAACCCATGTACAATATATTAAATGGATATTGTCCCATACATTTTCCAGACACGTATGGAATCTACCGCACGTGCATGGAAGCCTTGTATGGGAATTACCTGGGTATATCTTGTATGGACATGTATGGGAAAAGCCCTTTTCCATACACTACCCATGCATGATCTTTCAAACTATGGACTAACCCATACATCTGCCAGATGTATATGTAATATACCATTTTTACCTGCGGCACGCAGGTCTACGGGAGGCTCGCGTTGTTGTTGTTCTTCTTGTTGTTCTTCTTGTGACTTTTTGAAATACGCATGCGTAAAGAGAGTGTGATCCCTGCCACATTTTTCTTCTCAACCACCGATCTCACATGACAACCCTGCCTTCAGGCACGTTTGAATTCATTTGCAACTATATTCGGTGGCATGAATTATTGCTTCGTTGATTTGCGTTCACATTTCAATTCTCCTACGTCAGTCGCTTAAAAGCTGTCGATCGACACATCATCTTTGGCTTCAGATATTACCATTTTCACCGAACAGTATGTACATGTATATACACTTTGAGATCCTTTATTTGCTTATATACCAAGGAAGATCAGCCGCAACCTTATCAGTGGTTCAGCTAATTTGCATACAGTCATAGTCTACTGTCTTAGTAAGTAGAACAATAAGTTCTCTACTTCTAGTAATCATTTTATCTAGCCTACCCAATCTAGATAATTCACAAATTGGTGAAGAAGTAGACAAGTAACGCATTGTCATTATCATTAACATCGGATAATACTTGGTATCAAATTATAGATCATGCATCATGAAAACGCAACTATTACGTTTTAGAATTAAGGGAACAACTCACCAACTTTCGCTGAATAAAGATGTTTAACTTATAGAAATGACAATTTGGTATGATGTTTAACTTTACCCTCAAACAATTCGCATATATGAAAATATGTTTTGAAAGGAAGAATAATTTAACCCTCTGTGGGAATCGAAACAATGACAGAAAATAAATACAGAAATGACTATTTAGTATTTAATGAGGTAGACAACCCTGTTAGCGAACAATACGTCATAGTTGTGCAGTTATATTGTGGACTTTCGGTTACACGCATGAAATTTAGCGCATAGCTATTTTGAATGATCCTCTTTCGAAACACTCTATCCTCATTCTCGCAAGCCAGGGCCTTGCTTCGCTGGTATTGATGTTCCCGTCGTCTTCGGCAATCAGACGCCTTTTAGATTAGCAAAAATCACTCCCGTAAATTCAATACTTATGTATATCAGCAGGCAATGGGCAGAAACATATTGCATTTGACATCATTCTCTCAAGTCCCAGCCCATTTCTGCTAGAATTTATTGGTTCTACACTTCACAATTTACGTTACTTTGTCAATCAGTTTTACGAATGGAATCACGTCATATATTAGTAGATACTAACAAGTGATCTGTTTGACCTCGTTGTCAAATATCGAATATCAGGACTGTCACAGGCCTCAATTTGAATAGTAAAAAGTGTCATTATACATCTTGTACAGTTCGATAAATCCTTCAACCCCATTTCATAGTGTCACAGATCAAAGTGATAGACCTGATACTAAATTCATTGAAAATTAACTTTGAAGAAAAGATAAATTTTCCATTTTGCTCGGCAAAGTAAGCGAGAAGGGAGACTAAAGAGCGTATATTTTCGCGCTATGACTAAATCCTTGAAATTTATTAATAATTGAAAGCCTTTTTGATTTGCATAAATCAACGGGTGAACCGAATGCTTTGAAACTTGGCATACACGATACTTGTACCAAGACATTGCCAAAG
>JAVTVY010002699.1:0-32139 GCA_036873755.1 Hanleya hanleyi
AGTGGAAGGTGAGTACAAAATGGCCGTGATACACAGTCCTCCATTTTTAACCCACCCACTCACCGGTGTCAGTGAGTGCAAAATATAGGCTCACCCACTGTATAGTGAGTGGGTGGGTTCAAAATGGTGGCCGCTTATTTTCTCTGCGACGTTGAAAGTCCGCCATTTTGAACCCACCCACTCACCCGTGTCAGCCAGTGCAAGAATCCCACTGTGCTGTGTATGTACCCCTTGTCCCAAATCATTAAATTTCTTATGATTTTTTCGATAAAACCCGTCACAATTTTCATGGAATTATTAGACGACTGTCACTGACTTGTATTAAAAATTTCAGCCGTCTACCCCTTGACTGCGTCCTGATTTTTAATTTTTACCGAGTTTCCGAGCCGTACTCTTCGACTACGCAAAATACCGAAAACCCGCTTCATTCAAAATCAATGAATGGTCTGGATTAAAAATAGAGCCAGTCTATCTCTTAGCAATCGATACGCCTGCCCTGAAAATTCCAGCTCGTTTCGATCATGAGAACTGTAGCAAATCAACAAAACAGTGCCTTCTTTCACGGAAAAGAACGCACATTGCTACGCACTTCGCGGGTTAAATTTCGCGCCGACAGAATTGCGTCAGACACAACGGAGTTGCGGCCCCTTGGAAAAGTGCATTGTACCAATTTATGCGGTTTGATAATTTATTAAATGTGTTTGTCGTAGGAATACCCTTGTTTTATTAAGGTAACATTATAAAAAGGATGTGGGCTACCTATTTCAGTCATTGATTCCGTGAATTAACGGTGCCTTAAATTTATAAGCTGTATCATGCGTACTAGGGGTACACACTTTATCATTTAAAAAAACCCTTCACGTACCTAGAGGCTGTATGACGTATATACTATGGCTTGGCAAGCCTCGGGTTTCACTATTTTAGAGTACTAGGGTTGTTCAGGTAATTATTAAGACTTGAAATTCGAGTCTAGCCATGCACTAAATTTTATTTTTATCTTCGTAGGAGTCCAGACTCTTAATTTAACCACTCGGGGAGCGTCTAAAAAAATAATGGCAGTGTTAAATAATTTCCCAGGGTATTTTTTTTATTTTAAAAAATTGAATCGATCTATATATAAATTTTTGTCGGGCTAAGAGCGTCTCCCTTTCTCCAGCTTCAAAGAGTCGGAGCACATCGAATTTGTCATCACCCCTTGGACCTCATTAGCGGCACCTTGTCAAGACAGGGAACATCTGGTTGGACATACACATCGGGGTACACCTCAGCATTATGAATGTGATTTGCTGCGTCGGGCTCGATAACATTATTTAACTGGGCAAGAGCCGAAACATTTTCTGTGACTTTGCACCAAGGATACGACCAGATCTCAGCCGTGTTGGAGAAACGACAATTGGACACGGACCGTCTGTCATGGGGTGTTTGCTCGAGACGTCCTTCAGCTAACTCATGGGTATCCTGTCGTGTACGATCTAAACACAGACCCGATGGATCGATTCATGGAACATTGGGAAGTTCGGGGACTAATTTGACATGTACGGACCAAATTCATCAAAACCTGTCTTCTTTATAGACGAAAGCGCTACAAAATTTTAAAAGCAACATTAAAATGGTGGTGGGGAACGATGCCGGATACTTTTTTTATAATTCGTTTATTTCCACATGTTCAACATAGTTACAATGTTACTACAATCACTTGAGCAAATTTACAAATTTGTCCCATTTACCATAGAAAAACGCTTCTTTTTCTTTTTCTACTGAAATAGTCTTTTCATTCTTGTATATACTTTTCATCAAATTCAGCAAAGTAGTTCTATTGTCTTTTGTACTATCCGTATCTCCAAAATAACAAGATTACTTTGTATTATATATTAGACATATTCCTGTTATTCATTCTATCTTGACATTATTTACGGCAATCATATGATCATGACATGAGACTTCTCAATCACATCTCATAACATCAGAATCTATTACAAATCCCATTCATTTGATTTGAAAAAAAGGACATTTCTGTTTTGTGCCCACCAAAAATTAAATTCAGATTTTACTGACATTTTTCTTTAAGACAAGAAAATGGTATTGCATTAGACCATTTGGTTACTCAATTAATGTCTAAACTATTTAATAATGAATAATGGAAAAGACATATTCAACCTTCACACATTTTAAATATAGCTTGTTTTATCATAACCCATTACAAATAGATAATGCCACAGACGTCTAACATTGGTTTTCCTTAAATTAACTATAATGACCTAGTTCTTACATTACATTTCTTATTTTATCAAATGCATACAGTAAAACAAAATTACCAATTCATTTCTTACATTCTCGTGCCCAAAACAGTTGGCTATATCACTGTTATGATTACCAAGATTTGAATATTAAATATTCCGGTATATAGGAGTACTGTAACTACAATTCAAATCCAGTGACGTTCTCAGATTTTAGATTTAACGAAATCCTTTTCTCAATGTAATGTGAAGTTCCTATGTTAAGAAAAAAACAAAATAATAATAATAATAATAATAAACAAATTTCTTTTTGTTTTGTTTTGAATATTATGATATTTTTTCTGCATTATTCGTCAGTCTATCTTGATATGAATTTGCCACATCAACTGATTCATGTCCGTCTACCAACAGTGAATTGGATTTGTGGACTATTCCACCCACTCAAACCAGTGTAGCCGAAGGACGTTGGGTAGAACATCGACCCCTGGCTAGCCTGACGGGCGTGGGTCCCGTAGAATTTTCCATTGAAAACAAAGATACGGCCTACCTGGATTTAGCCCACACCTACTTGTACGTGAAAGCTAAAATAACGAACAAGGACGGGACGAACCTAGCGGAGAATGCGAATGTAACCCCGGTGAATCTTTGGCTGCACTCCATGTTCCAACAGGTGGATAGGTATCATATTGAAGCTGACGTGAAATGCTTCACAATGATACCTCACTCGACCCGATTGGACCATTAGGGACGCCTCTAACCTCAAAAAAAGATTATTTGAAGATAATTATCAACATCCGGTGAATGAAGATTTTTTATTTTAGAGGTAGTGGGTCGAGTGAGGTATCTAATGGAAGCTGACGTGAAATGCTTCACAATGATACCTCACTCGACCCGATTGCACCACTAGGGGCTGCCCTAACTCCAATAAAGGCTATTTTGAATTTTCTGCGCATGCGCGAAGTCCAAAGGCTATGAAAATAACCTTTTTTGGGGTTTAGAGGCGTCCCTAATGAACCAATCGGGTCGAGTGAGGTATTAAATTGAAGGTGACGTGAAGCAGCATCTGATAGACTGGGTATGGGCTTGAATTAGGGTAATTGTGCGCATGCGCGAAGATGATATCAAAAATATCAATCTTGAAAAATAGCCTTTTTGGAGTTAGAGGCGTCCCTAATGGACCAATCGGGTCGAGTGAGGTATCAAATTGAAGGTAACGTGAAGGAGCATCTCATGAACTGATGTAGGTTGAACTATAAGCATTCTGCGCATGCGCAATCTTCAAAATAGCCGTTTTTGGAGTTAGGGCAGCCCCTAGTGGTCCAATCGGGTCGAGTGAGGTATCAATGTGAAGCATTTCACGTCAGCTTCCATTTAATACCTCACTCGACCCACTACCTCTAAAATAAAAAAAAAAAAAATCTTCGTACACCCGATGTTGACATTTATCTGCAAAATAGCCTTTTTGGAGCTAGGAGAGCCCCTAGTGGCCCGATCGAGCCGAGTGAGGTATCAATGTGAAGGTGAGATGAAGGGCCAGCTGATGGACTGGTGTGGGTTGAACTATCAGCATTCTGCGCATGCGCAAGAATGGAAATAGACGTTTTTGGAGCTATTTGACTATTAAAAAAAGGAAAAAAATAAACACTAAGCATTTTTTTAATTACTATTTTTTTATTAACACACAATGAACGTATTCACAATTGAATTTAATACAATTATAGGTAAGTATTGAATTTTTTAATACAATTAACAGTGAAAAAACTCTGAAATTTTTATAATACAATCTCTCCAGATCAATACATGTTTTCCTTGTTCTCAATACTTGGTCAACAAGACTTGTTTGAATTCATCATCATCTTTCCACAGTTAGTGTTCGACATGTTACAAGTCCAAGTAAGTGGTGCTCACACCGTCGGCCAATACTTTTCGTTTGGGATAAAAGAAAGTAAAGGCGTCTCGTTGCTGAATATAGCTCCGCATCTGGTGGTCGACGACCCGGAATCCTCGGTTAGTACCACTCGCACTGGCCTGGCTTTGCAACACGCCCAGGTAGAGAGCTTTGTCGATGTTGGGATCGCGCCGGCTCACCCCTTTACAGCTAAATTTATTTTCCTCGCCTCCTCCATCCCCTCCTCCGTAACAGTAGTAGGTCTTGGAGGAGAGCGCAATCATAGCATCGCCGCTCCACTCCAGCTTAAAGAGCCCGGGTGTCCGCTTATCGTAGGTGTAGTGATCGCGTCGGGGTAGCCACTGGTCCCGTTCCGCCTCATACTGTTCCCGTAACTCGGGTTTCACCAGGGACTCCCAATCGGCGTGGGAGACGGCCATGTAGGCCGAATCGGTGTCCATCTCCATGAGTTGCCAGTCTGACGCATTAAAATAGACACCCATAAAATCATAGATGAATTCCAGCATCCTCAGCTTGGCCACCTGATAGACCATACATCCAATCTGCAAGGGTAAGTTGTACCGGATAGTCTTCTTGGCTAAAGTGACTTCATAGGTGTCGTCATCGATCACCTCCACAGATCGAAAGAGAGGCAAATTCACTCTTTTGCGGGCTTGGGCAGTACTACAAATGTTCACGTTGACGTGCTTATCCTGGTTGGTTACTGTCTTTCCATAATAACCATTTCCAGTGAGCTTCCAAGATTCAGCGATGATGGCCTGACTCGGGTCTTGATCACCTTGACGACGGGCCTTCGTCACGAGGTCCGCATTCTCCGCAAAACAAGCCTCAGGTACGTACTGGATGACCTGATAGATTTGAGTAATTTCCAAACCGTGCTTCATATACCACTGCAATAAGGGGGTGCCCAGCAAGATCTTCTCGGCCCACATACTTCCAATTAACATGCGGCGAGGTTTAGGCAAACACTCGTGCTGCTCCGCATAGGCGCCCATGGTCTCCCCAATATCCGTCCGACCCACCAGCGTGTTCTTGAAGATAGGCGGACACTGGGCGAAGAGGGGCTTGAGAGTGTCGGGAACATGCAAATCACATTCTACAAAGCCGTAGAGCTGTCCCGAACGAATGGCGTCCAACATCTGAGGCAGACTTAGCAGTCGCCGACGACTCAAAGGGTACTCACGCTCTTTTAGGAACCGTTGTAAATGGGGCAGGGCCTTGCACATCGTGTGAAATTCACACTCCCACATCTCAATGAGATGGAATCCTCGCTCTTTCACGTAATCTCCGTTGGCCACTACTTCTTCGCGTAATTCTTGTGCCGATTTTCCACGGCGCTCATTGAAGCGTCCCGCACTGAAATGACATGCGTGGCCGTGCCAATAACACCCGTAAAACTGGAAAACAGTCGGTGTGCCTCGGACAAGGGCAAACCCATCGACGGGGAGTCGTCGATCTCCTATCCGCTTCTCTGTGGCGTTGGTCTGGTGACGAATATAAATTCCCCGTCGATAGGCTTCCCAGTCTAACCACTGGTCGGCGAGATGTTTGTACGGCGTCCGTTGCGGTGTGAAATGGTGACCTTCTGCCAACCAACGCGTATAATGACCACTGGGCATGGGTTGGGCGAGCGACCACAAGTACAAAGCATTCGCGTCAAAGCCAATGATTTTGGCACACGGTTTGCCACTGGGCAGTGTCGTCACATCCTTCTCGTGGTAGCGGTGAAAAATAAGGCTAGGGCCCCCCACAATGTTCCGCTTCAAACAATCGTGCATGTCTGCATCTTTTTGTTGTATGAGTGAAAAGTACGTAGGACACTCCTGAAACAGATGGCGAAGGGCCAGACCAGGTAAACTTAAGCACTCCTTGAATATGTCCACATGCATTTGGCGACGAAAGAGTTGCACCATTTTCTCGGCCGCTTCGAGAAAGGGAACCACATCTAGGTTGTTATACCACACCAGGAAATCTCGCAACGTCTTCATGCTGTGACGGTTCCACACTTGTTGGAGTTCGATGTAGGTGGCCTCCGGTAGAGCTGCCCCTTTCAGGTCATTGTAAAACGCTTCGCGGGGTGGCAACTGGGTGTCTTCTAAGCGGTCCAGGCTCGTCATATAGGTGTAAGGAAAGTAACCTTTCGTCTGGGTACAGTTATAGGCCTTGACCCACTGGTCATAGCTACAATTAGGTGCCAGGTAATTCCTTACATCGAGGAAATGCAGTGACGTGGTAGTGAGGGCCATATGGTTGTTGATCTTCTTGATCACCGACTTGAGGGTATCGGACTGGGCCAAGTAAGGGTAGAGAAATTCCTTGACCATGTTCAGATCGTAACGGCCCGAATTAAACCCGAGCACCGGTAACTGAGTCAGGTACTGCACGAACCGGGCTTTCAATTTCGCCGCATACGGTTTCGGCAGGGGGACATCCTGCGACTGCAGAGGCTGCGACTGGGATTGCGGCTCAGACTCGGACTCGGACTCTTCATCATCGCTGAACGCTACACCAGGTTCAGGAATGCGGTCGTCCAGCTGGGTCAGTACGTCCTCGAACTTGGCCACCATCAATGCCGTACTGGCCGCACTGACTTTCTCTAAATACTCCATCATACGGGTGATCAACTCATGGGATTCTCCCGTGGACACGAAACACACCGGAGCAGCGTCATAGCCAGGTACATTGGATGAAATGCTGACACTCAGAGGAATATGGCGCTGTGTCCACTGTGTTTTCGCCGAAAACAGGTCCATGGGCTCTAACAGGGCCTCAAAATCATAGCATGCCCGGAAGGGGAAATAACGATCCTCCTCCGGTATCATCACACCCTCATCGGCCAGTTCCTGAAAAATAGTAGGTGCATTATGATACACTCCACCCGGATAGACTCGCTTGACACTGTTGTCACAGGTTTTCTCGTGGCGATGTAAGTTGTAAGACGTTTTAAACACACGATGGCATTGGGCACAACTGAAAGACTGAGCGTACTGGCTCATATTGTAAATGAGAGAAAAATGACTCACGCCATTGTCATCGAATACATTCACTTTCATGGTAGCAGCATACCGTTCTGTGGATCGCCGAACCAATTCAGCCACAAATGTATCCTCCTCCTCCTCCTCACATCGTAATCGATACACAAAGATATTAATATCGAACAGTCTTTCCACGTCATCCAAATTCTTAAAGGGAACGCCACGGAAGTGCCGCTTATCCATGTCTTGCTGCTCTAAATACTCCTCCCAATAGCCATCGGCCACTGTGTTACAATTCTGGGGGTCACACTCGTCCAGATGCACGGCCAAACATCGAAACAGACATTTCCGGTCTTTGTAGGGCCCCTTTTTCCCTCCTGTTAATGCATTCAGGCCTTGTCGATGATACAACCACGGGGGAAGTTCTACAGGAGCACCGATCGGGTGATCTCGCATTTTCGTGACGAAAAATGTAACGTTAGTCACCATTTCCACAAGCCATTGCGTATTGGGGCGTTGCAACTGGGCCCATTCCAACGGGTCTAATGTAGTGAGTTGCTCGACCACCGGCTCCAGAGAAATCGCATCTGTGATGGTGAATGGCTGGTCAAACACATACGAATTATTACTCGGGTAGAAATACCGCAGTTGGTCCGTCTCCTTATGCCGTAAGATATACCCAAATGTCATATTCAACTTATAGGCCGTCACCTGATCTTTGAAAATGTTCTCGGCATAGGTAGTGAGATACGTAAGGTCCTCCAGCCGAAAATTGTACAAGTCCAAAAGACGACGGTCAAGGTGAAAACAATGGCGTATGGTAGCCCAGTGTCGTTGATAAATGACCCTCACACGCTCGTCTTCAGGCAAGACTTCAACCGGAGGGGCTGCTGGGTCCAAGGGAAAATCTTCTCCACGTCTCATGGTTTTCGTCTCATACAAGCGGATAGGCAAGCAGGCAAACAGACAGGGAGGCAGACAGGCAGATCAGGTAAGTCCAATTGAAATACATCCCTTTCCCTAAAAATCGACTGCTTTTATACGTTTTCCCCGTGAGTGGGTGGGTTCAAAATGGCGGACCCTTATTTTACACACACAACACCAAAAGCCACCATTTTAAACCCACCCACTCACTTCCCAGGTCAAATCAGTGCACCCGAGTGAGTGGGTGGGTTCAAAATGGCGGACTTTCAACGTCCCAGAGAAAATAACCGGCCACCATTTTGAACCCACCCACTCACATAGCACTCAATCACCCCGGTGAGTGGGTGGGTTCAAAATGGCGGACCCTTATTTTACACACACAACACCAAAAGCCACCATTTTAAACCCACCCACTCACATCCCAGGTCAATCAGTGCACCCAAGTGAGTGGGTGGGTTCAAAATGGCGGACGTCAAACGTCCGCCATTTTAAACCCACCCACTCACATTAAAAAAAAATTAACTCACGTATGCGAACCCCCCCTATGGCAACCCAAAAATTCACTTCGCGCATGCGCAGTGACGCGCTAGCCTTCCGTTTTACTCATTGTATACTACTGTGGCATAAATCCATTTGAAAATAACCTGTGGTGATGGTGGGAGTGGTGTCGGTATACTGACAGTAAGTCACATTATCCAGAGGCCAATATTCTGAGTGCATTCTATACCCACTAGCAACCCAATGGTTAATTGGTATTTCGTTATTTTGGGATTACACTATCTTCGTATAGCACAGATTCTAATGCTGAAAATTGATCGAGTCCCATGCGGGATTCGATCCAGCGACAACCAGCACTATATGTCGGCGATCTAGTCCACTCGGCCAATACGGGCCTCCCCACAAAAATAGGAGGTAGGCCTAGCAGATAGGTAGTCTTGAAAGCGAACATACAGTACCCATCTGATGACCGTATAATGGCACAGCTCAAACACTAGAATCTGTGGTTTTCTAAGATAGTGTAATCCCAAATTAACGAAAATACTGTTATACGATCAAATGACATAAATGATCTTAATGGTTTATTGATAAATATTCCAGAAAAAAAATAAAGAAATGAAACACTACGAGTATGTAGTACACACTTGATATATATGCCATGCAGTTTTCCACGTATATTATACTGGGTATAGTCATACATACCGGTAGTGTTTTATTTCTTTATTTCTAGAATATAGGATCAATAAAGCACTAGTTTGAGAGTGACTTAGATTCTACCTCAAGGATCCGGGGTGATTCCTCTGATGTTCCGCATCTCATCCACGCTTTATTTATCGTGAATGTTCGTGTGGACACCTTCACTGGAATGACGGTCATTACCACCGTTTTAATAGCTCTATCATTAACTCATCAATTAAAAATGCTGAGTTATGTCACCGCCAGATGTAAGAAACGGTTCATAACAAATTGAGGTAAATATCCATTAAATGACAGAACACTAGACTGTAAGGCCCGACGTCGACCAAGCGCTTATAGTAGAATACAATATGAGAGTTCGAACGCAGGGCAGCCGGGGCAGCCGAGGTGACGTCATAAGTAGGTCGAGGTGACGTCATGAATAGGTCGAAGTCGCGCGGTGTTCGTCTATTTATAGTGTCACGAACATAGTCCAAGGGGGTTGTAGGTCAACGTCTGTTCACCGGACCGGGACAATAGCCCGAGGTGTTTGCGGTGTTTCATGTCCGCTCAGCGGGCCGTATAATTAAACACAAATTAATTAAAAAATATAAAAACAAATTAAAAAACAAGTTAAAAAACAAATTAAAAAAACAATTTTATTATCAAGCGGACGATGTATATATATATATATATGTGCAAGTCCAAACACGCTTTAATCATGATCAGGACGTGTATGACACCATTCTCAATGCGACCTAAGCAGTCAAGCGAATTACGAAGGTATGTAAGGTAAAGCGAGTGTTACAAGGATACACTTCGTCACGCACGAGCGGTTGTAGCCCGAGGGCAACTGCAGCGATATTTAATATATACTTCGTCACGCACGATTGGTTGGTTCACTGAGACGGCTGTTTTCCCCGTAAACTTCATTAAGATATACTCGAAAAATAGACAGAATCCGTAATTATACGCCTAAAGCCTAGAAATTTCGTTTCAGACCAAAACAATTTTTCGATTTTTTTTTTTTTTTGGTTTTTTTTTTTGGACTTTGCCGATTTTCGTAGAATTTTCCATAATTTATCCATGGCGATATCTCGGGAACTAAGAATGATAGAGACTCGCTGCTTACGGTGTGGTATTCCCCTCGTATAGATGCACAATATAGGCCCTATACAGTTCTATCGCCCGACGGTAACTTTCGCCGCAATTAGACGATAATCGGTGTCACGTGATTTGACCATTTCTCGAGAAATAAGCGACATACGCGCACGCTGTTTACGGCGTTGTATTCCTGGTGTCGAAGTCTACCGTAAAGCTCCTATTCTAATTTACCGTATCTCTATAACTTTCGCCGTTATTCGGCGTCGAAAATTATTCCTTTGTAGCTTACCAAGAATAGGTCCCTACAGCGTCATACCTTGTACCCGTGGACACGTGTGATTGATCACTTTTCGCGGTGTTCACGAGTGCCTATCGAACCATACGAAAATATCTTATTTTAGAAACAATACTATAGTAGTAGGAGAAGGAGGAGGGGGAGGATGTGTATGTGTGTGTATGTGTGTGTGTGTGTGTGGTGGAGTGTGTGTGTGTGTTTGTGTGGTGGAGGAGGAGGATGTGTGTGTGTGGTGGGTGTGGAGGAGGAGGAGGGTGTGTGTGTGTGTGTGTCTGTTTAGGTGTGTGTGTGCGGTCATATAAGGTCGTTTGTACACCATTAGCCTCAGTCTGTATCCATCATCTGACCGGGTACCATGTCGAGTACATGTACGTTTTGTGAGAAGACACTCTCTCGTCCCGATAGTATGCTCAGACATATTCGTCTAATGCATAGACAAGAGACACCACCGAATCCCGCTATACGTCCACCAAATGGAGTAGAGCATCCCTATACGATGACGGAGAGTGGCCCTACGGTATGTGGAAAGACGTCCTGGGCGCTAGCGCATGGGGAACTCGTGAAAGAAGAAGGGCGACAACAACTGCCACCTCGTCCAACCCCAATTCATATTCCATCAACTCAAATGCAACGCATACCATCTCACGATCCAGAATGGTTCGCTAAGAGGAGTGAACAAGTGGGAGAGGGATTATATACGAGGACAGCTGCACAGTGGTTCAAACTGAATGAAAATGATGACGAATCCCAGCAGAGGCAGATGATCCATAGGAGCGGGAATGAAATGGAACAACGAAAGAGAAAATGCCCTTCAGATGACGAACTCATCCATGCTGGGGAAATAGATCAACCTACCCACTTGCTGAAACAGGTCAAATATAACGTGTGGAAAAACATGTTTGGTAAACCTATCGCAAGAGATTGTAAGGTTGACATTGACGAGAGAAAACAGCGATATACAAGCCAAGGTTGCGACGAGGATGAGTCTGGTGCAAATGCTATGGATGATTATATTCCAATTATGATGAAGACTTTACGTCAAAAATACTACAATCTGCTCGTAAACATAAAAAAGCTACAAACTGATTATATTCATAACCAGATTTTGAAAACGACGAGTCGTCTGCAAACGATATGCGACATAATAGACTACGAGGAAGCACTGAGACAGACGATTAAGATGCGGAAATGCTTATTCGATAAGTTGATTGATGACGGTGAGAGCGAGGACTCCGAATAAAGACCCTCCGTATTGCTTTGCCTCAACCACCACACACACACACTGTTATAATAGTAGTAGAAGGAGGAGGGGAGGAGGACGTGTGTGTGTGTAGTGGAGTGTGTATGTGTGTGTGTGTGGAGCAGGAGGAGGATGTGTGTGTGTGTGTGTGTGTGTGTGTGTGTGTGTGTATGTGTGTGTGTGTGGGTGGTTGAGGCAAAACAATACGGAGGGTCTTTATTCGGAGTCCTCGCTCTCACCGTCATCAATCAACTTATCGAATAAGCATTTCCGCATCTTAATCGTCTGTCTCAGTGCTTCCTCGTAGTCTATGTCGTATATCGTTTGCAGACGACTCGTCGTTTTCAAAATCTCGTTATGAATATAATCAGTTTGTAGCTTTTTTATGTTTACGAGCAGATTGTAGTATTTTTGACGTAAAGTCTTCATCATAGTTGGAATATAATCATCCATAGCATTTGCACCAGACTCATCCTCGTCGCAACCTTGGCTTGTATATCGCTGTTTTCTCTCGTCAATGTCAACCTTACAATCTCTTGCGATAGGTTTACCAACATGTTTTTCCACACGTTATATTTGACCTGTTTCAGCAAGTGGGTAGGTTGATCTATTTCCCCAGCATGGATGAGTTCGTCATCTGAAGGGCATTTTCTCTTTCGTTGTTCCATTTCATTCCCGCTCCTATGGATCATCTGCCGCTGCTGGGATTCGTCATCATTTTCATTCAGTTTGAACCACTGTGCAGCTGTCCTCGTATATAATCCCTCTCCCACTTGTTCACTCCTCTTAGCGAACCATTCTGGATCGTAAGATGGTATGCGTTGCATTTGAGTTGATGGAATATGAATTGGGGTTGGACGAGGTGGCAGTTGTTGTCGCCCTTCTTCTTTCACGAGTTCCCCATGCGCTAGCGCCCAGGACGTCTTTCCACATACCGTAGGGCCACTCTCCGTCATCGTATAGGGATGCTCTACTCCATTTGGTGGACGTATAGCGGGATTCGGTGGTGTCTCTTGTCTATGCATTAGACGAATATGTCTAAGCATACTATCGGGACGAGAGAGTGTCTTCTCACAAAACGTACATGTACTCGACATGGTACCCGGTCAGATGATGGATACAGACTGAGGCTAATGGTGTACAAACGACCTTATATGACCGCACACACACACCTAAACAGACACACTTACACACCCTCCTCCTCCTCCACACC
Source organism: Hanleya hanleyi (assembly GCA_036873755.1). Classification (NCBI taxonomy): domain Eukaryota; kingdom Metazoa; phylum Mollusca; class Polyplacophora; order Lepidopleurida; family Hanleyidae; genus Hanleya; species Hanleya hanleyi. The sequence goes on from JAVTVY010002699.1 coordinate 13,071, forward strand.
CACCACACACACACATCCTCCTCCTCCACCACACAAACACACACACACACACTCCACCACACACACACACATACACACACATACACATCCTCCCCCTCCTCCTTCTCCTACTACTATAGTATTGTTTCTAAAATAAGATATTTTCGTATGGTTCGATAGGCACTCGTGAACACCGCGAAAAGTGATCAATCACACGTGTCCACGGGTACAAGGTATGACGCTGTAGGGACCTATTCTTGGTAAGCTACAAAGGAATAATTTTCGACGCCGAATAACGGCGAAAGTTATAGAGATACGGTAAATTAGAATAGGAGCTTTACGGTAGACCTCGACACCAGGAATACAACGCCGTAAATAGCGTGCGCGTATGTCGCTTATTTCTCGAGAAATGGTCAAATCACGTGACACCGATTATCGTCTAATTGCGGCGAAAGTTACCGTCGGGCGATAAAACTGTATAGGGCCTATATTGTGCATCTATACGAGGGGAATACCACACCGTAAGCAGCGAGTCTCTATCATTCTTAGTTCCCGAGATATCGCCATGGATAAATTATGGAAAATTCTACGAAAATCGTCCAAAAAAAAAAACCAAAAAAAAAAAAAAATCGAAAAATTGTTTTGGTCTGAAACGAAATTTCTAGGCTTTAGGCGTATAATTACGGATTCTGTCTATTTTTCGAGTATATCTTAATGAAGTTTACGGGGAAAACAGCCGTCTCAGTGAACCAACCAATCGTGCGTGACGAAGTATATATTAAATATCGCTGCAGTTGCCCTCGGGCTACAACCGCTCGTGCGTGACGAAGTGTATCCTTGTAACACTCGCTTTACCTTACATACCTTCGTAATTCGCTTGACTGCTTAGGTCGAATTGAGAATGGTGTCATACACGTCCTGATCATGATTAAAGCGTGTTTGGACTTGCATATATATATATATATACATCGTCCGCTTGATAATAAAATTGTTTTTTTAATTTGTTTTTTAACTTGTTTTTTAATTTGTTTTTATATTTTTTAATTAATTTGTGTTTAATTATACGGCCCGCTGAGCGGACATGAAACACCGCAAACACCTCGGGCTATTGTCCCGGTCCGGTGAACAGACGTTGACCTACAACCCCCTTGGACTATGTTCGTGACACTATAAATAGACGAACACCGCGCGACTTCGACCTATTCATGACGTCACCTCGACCTACTTATGACGTCACCTCGGCTGCCCCGGCTGCCCTGCGTTCGAACTCTCATATTGTATTCTACTGCTTATTCTCCACCTAGTTGTCCTATACACAGCTAAACAAATTGTGATGGCCGATTACCTTCAACTGGTGATGGGACCCGGTCTCCACCATTAACTGGTGATGGGGTCTGGTCTCATGCACCATTTATTGGTGATGACAAATGGCGAGGTGGTCAATTCATCACCATTTATTGGTTTAGGGGCCTTGTCATCACGAGTGTGGCATAATCAGAACCGAAATATAGAATAATATATCACAATAACTTCATAATTGCATTGCCTTGCATTCTCGCCTTTCATTGGCTTTGCAAACATTTGCTATTTTTTCTCTCGTAAAGGTAAACGTTTTCACGAAGCAAATAATAAATTGTTCAAAATTATTCAAAAGCACAGCTCACCAGTTACCAATATACGAGTTGTCAGAGCATTTCCATCATAGCTCTCGCACCTCTTCCCACTTCCCTTATATATGTTGTAGTTTTTACCTGTATATGGCGAGATTCTGCTGGTGGACGTTTCGTCCCCGAGGCCTGAACCCTGTACAGACCCTTTGGTCTTTGATATATGTTGGCATTGTGTGAAGTTGATGCTGGGTCGACATCGGGCCATACAAACTAGTCTTTTGTGTTAAATGCCGTCATTTTCATCTGACGACGATACAGCTCACCAATTCCCAGTGTACGAGTTGTCACAGCGACACAGCTCACCAATTACCAATATACGAGTTGTCAGAGCATTTCCATCATAGCTCTTTAGATAAAAGCGTACCGGAGATACAACACATATCACGAATCGTTAGATTCTTGGTATGTGCTTTAGAATAGGTTAACCAGAACACTATACTGTGAAGTCATGTGACTCTGTCAGTATGTCGGCACCTCTTCCCACTTCCCTTATAAATTGTCGTAATTAAACGTTGCGCCCGATTCTATCCATTCTCCGACCAAGGTCACTTGCATCCAAAATAAATTATCCATATAAAAAAGCAACTGTTCAGTGATCGGGACTCAGGGGAGGTGCGATCAGGACAACAAACAGATATTTTATACTAGATAAGAAGATCGGCTGCCTAACAGTCTATATAACATGCTTCAGCACCAACAGTCTGTACGACAGTCTACAACAGCAACAGTCTGAATGACAGTCTCCAACACCAACAGTCTGTATGACAGTCTCCAACACCAACAGTCTGTATGACAGTCTCCAACACCAAGTCTGTACGACAGTCTACAACAGCAACAATCTGTATGACAGTCTCCAAACGCAACAGTCTGAATGACAGTCCCCAACACCAACAGTCTGTATGACAGTCTCCAACACCAACAGTCTGTATGACAGTCTCCAAACGCAACAGTCTGAATGACAGTCCCCAACAGCAACAGTCTGTATGACAGTGGGCTAGCCATATGACGTCATTGAAAGTGTCGCCATGTGAGAAGTATCGGAATTTGAAGGCGAAAAAAACGACATCTATTGTTTTATTTCATGAGCAATTTATAGCATGATTTGGCTTGATAGGCAATAAATGAATCTCAAGTGTTAGAATATAAGGTTCAAGGATACATTTGCACACATATATACTCACTAATCTTGAAGGATGCATGGTCTAATCGGACAGATTAGATGACCCTCTTTCGACTTCTCATTCGTGGTCATTTTTGATTGCCAAAAGAGTTCCAACTAAGGGAGGTAATCACGGCGGTTTTTAAAAAAAAAAATCCATAAGTAAAATTAGCAAAATGATGCATATCCAAACATGGAAATTAAGCGATTTTGGGTTTAAAAATTGCGGAATATTATAAATCTCAATTATTTGCCAAGTTATAGTAAGGTGGTGGGGGTGCAGGCTGGAAATTTGTTGAATGAATGATAGAGGGCATATTTTAATTAAGCAGAAATTGCAAATAAAATTCAATATAAAATCAAGTTTATGCAGGAATCCTATTAAACCCATATATTCATGGAGGAAATATTCCTCCGTATTTTCCAAAAGTGAATTCGGAGGTACAAACATATCCGTTGTGGTGCGTAATTTAGTTTGTATTGGCTATTTAAATATACATTTATATATTGCTTTTCAATCGGGAATTCTCGGAGAATTTCGCCGATATTTCACTCGGGAGATTCCGAAGAAAATTGGCCAATGTTAGCGACTTTGCTAGTCACGAACAGATGGAGAACAAAGGTCGCCGAATGCAGACAAAAGAAACACGACAGGAGATCGTTTCTTTGGTCTGACAGATTTATCTCCCATCCTTCAGGCAGCCTCCTGCAGTCGGTCCCGTGTTGTACGCCATAGGCGATTTGGCGAATTCATGTCCACTTTTTTTGAATAAGTATGGACCATTTACAGCACAATTCATGATGGTAAGTCGATCTAATAAGATTTTATTACTTTATCGGGCCCATGCGAACAGTTAGAGAGGTATTTCAGGACAGATATAAGGACATTTAAAAACAGCCTAGCAAGCCTAATGACAGTCTCCAAACACAACAGTCTGAATGACAGTCCCCAACATCAACAGTCTGTATGACAGTCTCAAACACCAACAGTCTGTATGACAGTCTCCACCACCGACAGTCTGTACGACAGTCTACAACAGCAACAGTCTGAATGACAGTCTCCAAAAGCAACAGTCTGAATGACAGTCCCCAACACCAACAGTCTGTATGACAGTCTCCAACACCAAGTCTGTACGACAGTCTACAACAGCAACAATCTGTATGACAGTCTCCAAACGCAACAGTCTGAATGACGGTCCCCAACACCAACAGTCTGTATGACAGTCTCCAACACCAACAGTCTGTATGACAGTCTCCAAACGCAACAGTCTGAATGACAGTCCCCAACAGCAACAGTCTGTATGACAGTCTCCAAACACAACAGTCTGAATGACAGTCCCCAACATCAACAGTCTGTATGACAGTCTCCAACACCAACAGTCTGTATGGCAGTCTCCACCACCGACAGTCTGTACGACAGTCTACAGCAGCAACAGTCTGAATGACAGTCTCCAAAAGCAACAGTCTGAATGACAGTCCCCAACACCAACAGTCTGTACGACAGTCCCCAACACCAACAGTTTATACGACAGTCTCCAACACCAACAGTCTGTATGACAGTCTCCAACCGCAACAGTCTGTATGACAGTCTCCAGCAGCAACAGTCTGTATGACAGCCTCCAGCAGCAAGACTGTATGGCAGTATAAAAAACCAGCAATCTGTATGTCAGTCTCCAATACCAACAGTCTGTATGACAGTCTCCAAAAGCAACGGTGTGTATGACAGTCCCCGACCCCGACAGTTTTTTTTTGACAATCTCGAACCACGCGTGTCAGTCTCTTTATCAAAGTCACTGTATCTCTAGCACTGGATGGGTAATAAATTCGAGCTACTCGTTGGATACCTCGGAGAGAAACGCATAATTGTAATCGTTATAATGCGAATTAGTCAGATTTCGGAAAAGGGGTGGGATAGAAGAATGAAATTCGAACTGAAAGATAGTAGTGGGTCAGAGAGAGTTTTGAAATGCTGAAACGCATAAAAGGAGCAAGCAGGAAGCTACAATGCGCATCGTTTCATCAACAGTAATATCTGACCATCGGACAGTAAGGACTACTACAAAGTCTCGATTTTCAACTGAATTTATCTTCATTGTTCGTCCGCAGAATCAATCGTCTCTGAGTCGTCTACTTTGCGGGGGTTTTTTTCGGTTACAGATTATTGTCACGGATAGTCAACTTATTGAGTAAACATTTCCCCATCCTAATAGCCTGTCTGAAAGCATCCTCGTAGTCGATACCGAATAGAGTTTGACGCCGCCTCGTTGGATGCAATATTTCCTGATGAATATTAACGTTCAGCAGCGGGTGCAATTTCGTCAGTTTTTCCTAGTCCATTTGACGCAGTGTCTTCTCCATCATCGGAAATAATGTCTTCTTCGGCTATTTCACGCGATTCATTTTCATCATAGCCTTTTGTTTTCTCCCTTTAATATCTTTACGATATTCCTCTGCTACGGGCTTGCCGAACAGATTTTTCAAGACATTATATTTCATGTGCTATCGCGAATTAGTGGATTGAACTATTTCTACAGGAGATAGGTTTCTTCGCAGTCACTCTCATCATCTTTCGCTTGCGCATCGTGCTCTATCTCCTTAGGTTCCTAGTCCCGCGATCCAATGAAACGGGGCTACCATCGATTCTATTACGTCATTGGTAGCTTGATATGGATTCGCTCGTCGGGGTATTCCGTGATGCAACTTCTATACATGTAGTACAAGCATCTAATCCTGCATTCAATATTCAGCCGTCGTTCATAGTATACGTAAGCTTACGCTGGTTTCCAAAGCGGTCAACCGTTTTCATTGATGCCGCCAAGCAAACCTATCAAATCCGTATCGCTGGTCAGTATTCTTAATCCATATGATTTTCGTTGTAAAGTCTTTATCTAGAGAATGATGTATCTCAGTCATGCTTTGATTATGTCTGGTCATATGATCACCATGAGGATATTCAAGTTCAAGGGTTCATACGGTCTCTAGCCCCGGGTTAAACGGAATTACATACGAACGTAATTCCATCAATCTTGCAAGCTAGAGTGGTATTTTGATATCAGCATGCGATATGTATCGCCAAATTTGAGAAACTTTGAATAGAGGCGCTTGATGGTATAGCCCAGCTTTCTAGGTTTTTGTAATAATGTTTTGTGACCTTGATTAAAATCGTCACAATTTACAAAGGATCTAGCAAATGCTACTGGGCGAGATATCTATGCGCTACATACAGGTCCGAACGGAATATTATTGTCCATATATGTCTAAATATGGTTTGTCATTAGGACTATCTATAGTTTTCTTAAAATCCAGTGAAGGTGGATATATATCCTTCATATATATCCGATTATCCACAGCGAGAAGATCGTCTATGTAGCGTTTTGTGAATGAGAAGGAACGGGCTTTGAAATTATCGTTTTTTTAAAGCATCTGCATATAGTCGTTTTCATGAAAGAACAGATAGTAGTCAACCAAAAGGGGTGCACAATTAATACCCATGGGAATACCTTTATGCTGCTGATATATTGCGAAGCCAAATTTCACATAGATATTATTAATGAGACATTCAAGCAATTCAAAAAATAAAAAAAGAGTCCGATGAATGATATTCCTTGTATGTAGTAGAGGAAAATAATGAATTATGGCTTCTGACACTAAAATATTGGCGATCAGTTTTCTTGAACACCAGTTCTTTTAATGAACTAAGATGGTCAACGGTCAATAAGGTCCTGATGAGGGATTGTGGATAGCAAGTTGAGAAATTTTATATATGGATACATGTCTGTACGGTATGTGTCCTTTTGCATATAGTTCTTCCGGGACACATGCATCCAACGCCAGAGCCTTTAGAAAAAGTGGCGCAACATCTTTCCCAAAATGCTTTTACTTTCAGAAGGGTCCTTGTCAACAGGGTTGAATGAAGTTTGATGGTACAGCATCTAGAACCAAGCTATGTATCTATCCCCTGTCATTCTCGAGGTATCGACCATTTTCTAGCTTGATAATTTCACTTCCTGCATTTTCACTCGCGTATAAAACACATCGGCATGTCATAGATTATGGCGGCCGTAACCGTCGACGGTTTCGTAAACCTAGAGCTGCGAAGTTAACTTGTATAGCATGCCCGTATATCATGAAACTTTATAGCTGCTGCACAATCCCATTCAGACTCTCAATAGTAACAACATATAATATAACAGAAGCAATGTAATGCAAGAGACTTGATGCAATGCATCGACGCCAAAGGGCTAAGGTGCTATGAGAGTAGATTGTTGGTAGTTACAGCACATAAAAATAATGCAGTATAAGAGGGGAGAATATGCTGGCGTAGATTGCCTAGGGAAAGGGGAGAAGGAGGAAGTACGCCACGAGGAGGAAGAGATAGAAATAACATAAGACTGTCACAGGAGAGCATTTAAAATAGGAGAGCATTTAAAATCTGTCCACCTATTGTCAAAATCAGCCCATTGTCAACAATATTCGCGATTCGTGATAAAAGGTTCTCGCGTCACGATCATGTCGTCAGGCACGTAAGTAGTATAGAAAGGCTATTTAAAGTTAAGTTGACCTACTTATTTGTTCCCCCGGGTAAAATTTAAGGGGGTGGTCACGCGGAGATCACGTGATCAAGGCATATCCTGACTTGTTCTAGACTGGGGGTGGTCACATGGCGATCACGTGATCAAGGCATGTCCTGACTTGTTCTGGGCTGGGGGTTGTCACGTGCCGAACACCTGGCTCCCCGAAGGAAAAATGTAACAATGTTGCACTACGATCGCTACAATGTTGCGGCGACCATGAACACCTGGTCTGGTGCCTACGTGTCTGTGTGAGTGAGCTCACGCGCCGAACACATGGCTCCCCGAATTGCAACAATGTTGCACTACGATCGCTACAATGTTGCGGCAACCGTGAACACCTGGTCTGGCGCGTACGTGTTTGCGTGAGTGAGCTCACGTGCCGAACACCTGGCTCCCCGAAGGAAAACTGACGAGCTTGGTAGGATTCTAGATTAACCTGAGAAAGATGGGCAGTTCCATTTGGACCAATCAGCGGTCGAGAAAAAGAATCAATCAGCGGTCGAGAAAAAGAATCAATCAGCGGTCGAGCAATCAGCCAATCGAATTGGGGTACCCACGGTGTGCTTTCGACGCCGCCCGCGCGTCCATCCGGGGATTTCACGTCCGTGCGTCCATCCGGGGACTTCACCTCCGCGCGTCCACCCGGGTACTTCACCTCCGCGCCTACATCCGGGTACTAGCATTTCGTTGACGTTCGCGCCTACGTCCGGGTTCTTGACGTGCGCGCGTCCATCCGAGTACTTCTATGTAGGTGTATAAAAGCCGGAATTTTGACGGCATTGCTTCATTCGACTGCCTGCCTACCTGAGCAGCACCCGAACCCTTATGGCCGTTTCATCAGACACTGTCAACCACCAAGATGTTCACTTGTACTACGTGCTCGAAATCATTCACTCGTCTGCACGACTTGCGCCGCCATGAGGCTACCAAGCACGACAGAACCGCCTGGTTTAGCTGTACGATATGTACACTGTCGTTTCAGCGCCCGGACCATTTACAGCGCCATGAATGTTCAATTCATGGGCCACCCAAGCGTCCATGCGAAGAATGTGGTCAACTCTTCAAACGACCCAGTCAGTTAAGATGGCATGAGCGTTTGATTCATGCCCCGTCACCATGAGCGACAACTTTCCACTAAAGAGGCACCCAAAAGGGTCAGACCTAGTGAAGGTGAACCCGGGGAGACGGACGCCAGTGATGATGCCATGACGAAGAGCCCGCCTATACCCACAGTCCAGGAGGGCCTGGATATCCAGCCGGACCCCAGCGTTACGGTTTCGAGTCATACGCCTGACGACATCGAACATTTTCTGGACGAGCCCATAAATGTTCCTAGCTACGGCCTTTAAATTAAATCTGGCGTTTGGGTTCATCTTATGCCATAAGATGACGGGTCAATTGCGCTATTTCTATTCCAGTCCCATCAACCCAGTGTACGACCATCCTTTCACCATCACCAATCGTGCGTCACTGGAGACCATGCTGGAAGAACTGGAGACATTGGATGCCTTGGAATGGGCCTATGAACAGCGCTCTGACACCCAATGGGTCGTGGAGATGATGACCAACGTTACCTTTTTTGTGGCCAAATATGGGGGCCAACGACGGCATTTGATCAATGCTAAAGTGTAGGTGCACTTACACTGCAGATATTGCCCTAGACTTCTGTCATTGATATTATAAGGGGGACAATAACTGTTGTGTATATATATATATATATATATATATATATATATATATATATATATATATATATATATATATATATATATATATATATATATATGTTGTGTTCTCTGCTATAAAATAAAATCTGTTTTTTCCCTACAACAATGTGATTTCGGTTCTTTTGTACACCGTAGTTAATCGGTTTATGCAAATGGTCCAAGTGCCGAAAGGGTACGTATTCAAATTTGCATATGACCTTACTTCCCCAGCCCGTAGATTGACCAGTCTATCAGCGTTAGGACAGGGCGTTAAGACGTTGAGACGGGCATTCGACCCATGGGATCTACCACCACCACCGGGTGTCAAACGCCCGGTGGTGGTGTGTAGTGGTGTGTGGTGGTGGTGGTGGCGTTGACGGGCGTCAATGCCCGGTGGTGGTGGTGTGTGATGGTAATAGTGGTGTGTGGTGGTGGTGGTGTGTGGTGGTGTGGTAGTTTGTGGTGGTGTGTGGTAGCGTGTGGTGGTGGCAATAGTGGTGTGGTGGTGTGTAGTGATGGTGATGTGTGCTGGTGGTGGTGGTGGGGTTGACGGGCGTCAATGCCTGGTGGTGGTGGTGGTGGTGTATTGTGGTGGTGGTGGTGGTGTGTGGTGGTGGTGTCTGTACATATAGGCATTAACTCGTGTCCCTCATCATTCTGTTTAGTGACACCTCACACGACACATTCGGACTCAGGATGGTCCATTTCTACCCCAAACACCTTCCTTCACACCCCAAAATGGTCACTTTGGCTACTACTCCTAAACGACCTAATATGACCACTCACTCACATACACACACTTAACCGGGCCGGGGAAAACCCAGTGGGAATCCCCGGATGTTGAAAAGGTCGCGGATGTTGAAGCTCACTACAAATCATCCACGCATAAGTCTAAGGAAAAAATTGGAACTCTTCTGTGTTCGGAGGTAGTTTTTGAGTCAATGAGTCGGCTGAGAAAAGTATCCAATCAGTGGCCTAGGATGGGACCAAATGTAACCCATCAATGCCCAGAAAACCAACATAGGCGTTAAGGCATTGATATAACCTGCCCGGAGCATGGTTAGTACGAATGTTTCGCTTGCGGTGTTGTTGTTCAATACAAAACTTCATGAAAACCCAAGTGAAGTTCGAATATTTATTAAAGTGAACAAGTAACTTGAACAAGAATGTATGTACAAGTATATAAGAACGTGAAACTGGTGCAAACAAGAATTAAGGTGAACGTATGTATATAGAGGGAAATCACAGTGGAGTATAGTTCACAGACCAAGTCATCGAACTGTTGTATATTGAGTACTAATTCAAAAGAATGGAGTTCACAATTAGACAAATTCATGGTGTAATGTATATAGAGAGTAATTTCGAATCCAAATATCTATGTCCATTAGAGTTCATAGAGTTCACAAGTCTGGGTATACCGTCAAAGACAATATATGTAGTATTTACAAGTCCAGGTACGTCGTACTGACTCCATCGGGAAGGACTTTCCGTTTCGGGTAAAAGAAAGTGAATGCATCTCGTTTCTGGATGTAGGTTCGCATCTGGTGGTCGATGACCCGGAAACCTCGGTTAGTGCCACTCGCATTGGTCTGGCTTTTGAGCACGTCCAGGTAGAGGGCTTTGTCGATGGCCGAGTCGCGCCGGTTGACTCCTTTGCTGCTAAACTTGTTGTTTCCATCTCCACCGTAACAGTAATACGTCTTGGATGAGAGGGCGATCATGGCATCGCCACTCCACTCTAACTTAAACAGGCCCGGCGTCCGCTTGTCGTACTGGTAATGGTCACGTCGGGGTAGCCACTGGTCCCGTTCCGCCTCATACTGCGCACATAATTCAGGCTTGACGAGTGACTCCCAATATAGGCAGAGTTCGTGTCCATCTCCATGAGTTGCCAATCGGATGGATCGAAATACACACCCATGAAATCATATAAAAACTGGAGCATCCTCAGCTTGGCCACCTGGTATACCATACATCCAATTTGAAGGGGTAGGTTGTAACGAATGGTCTTCTTGGCTGAACTGATTTCATATGTATCGTCATCGATGACCTCGACGGACCGAAACAGGGGCGAGTTGATCTTTTTGCGTGCTTGGGGCGTAGTAGAGATATTGACGTTCATGTGCTTGTCTTGGTTCGTCACCGTTTTTCCATAATAGCCATTGCCCGTCAACTTCCACGATTCGCCGATAATGGCCTTACTGGGATCTTGATCACCTTGACGACGGGCAGACGTTACGGTGTCGGTATTCCGCGCAAAACAGGCGTTGGGTATATACTCACTTCGAGGCCGTGGCTCATGTACCACTGTAGTAGCGGGGTGCCCAGCAAGATTTTTTCCGCCCACATGCTCTCAATCAGCATTCGACGAGGTTGTTTCAGTACGTCATCTTCCTCAGCAAAGGCGCCCATGGTCTCTCCAATGTCAGCCCGACTCACCAGCGTGTTCTTGAAAATAGGCGGGCACTGGGCGAATCGTGGCTTGAGATTGTCGGGAACATGGAGGTCGCATTCCACAAATCCGTACAGGGCCCCGGAATGAACGGCGTCGAAAAGCTGTGGCAGGGTCAGGAGTGGTCGGTGACTGAGGGGGTACTCGCGCGCTTTAAGGAAGTCGCGTAAGTGTGGGAGGGCCTGGCACATGGTGTGAAATTCACACTCCCACAGTTCGATAAGATCGTACCCCAACTCTTTGACGTAATCTCCGTTCTTCACCACTTCTGCCCGTAGTTCTTCTGCCGATTTCCCACGTCGTTCGTTGAAACGTCCAGCGCTGAAATGGCATTGGTGGCCGTGCCAATAGCATCCAAAAAACTGGAATACGGTCGGTGTCCCATGTACAAGGGCAAACCCATCAACGGGGAGTCGACGATCTCCTATCCGCTTCTCTGTGGCGTTGGTTTGATGGCATATATAAATTCCCCGTCGATCGGCTTCCCAGTCCAACCACTGGTCAGCAAGATGTTTGTACGGCGTACATTGAGGTGTGGAATGTCGGCCGTCCGCCAACCAGCGCGTATAATGACCGCTGGGCATGGGTTGGGCGAGAGACCACAAATACAGGGCACTGGCGTCGAATCCAATGATTTTGGCACAGGGTTTCCCACTTGGAAGGGTGGTGACGTCTTTCTCGTGGTAGCGATGAAAAATAAGGCTGGGCCCGCCGACGATGTTCTGCTTTAAGCAATCATACATGTCCTCGTCTTTTTGTTGTATCAGCGAGAAGTATGTAGGACAATCTTGAAAAAGATGGCGAAGCGCGAGACCTGGTAAACTCAAGCACTCCTTGAATATGTCGACGTGCATTTGATGTCGGAACAGTTGAACCATTTTCTCGGCCGCTTCGAGGAAGGGAACCACATCTAAGTTGTTGTACCATATGAGGAAATCTCGCAAGGTCTGCATATGTTGGTCGTTCCATACCTGCTGTAGTTCCCGGTACGTTTCTTCCGAACATTCCACTTGCTTGAGATCGTCAAAGAAAGCGTCCCGGGGTGGCAACTGTGTTCCCTCCAAGCGGTCGAGCGTAGACATATACGTGTAAGGGAACCTCCCTTTGGTTTGTGCACAGTCATAGGCCTTCACCCACTGATCATAGCTGTAATTGGGAGCTAAGTAGCTGCGTACATCCAGGAAATGGAGTGATGTAGTGGTGAGGGCCATGTGGTTATTGATCTTTTTGATGACGGACTTGATGGTATTGGACTGGGCCAAGTAAAGGTAGAGAAATTCCTTCACCATGTTGAGATCGTATCGACCCGAATTGAAGCCGAGCACGGGTAACTGGCCTAGGTATTGCAGGAAGCGGGCTTTCAATTTCTCTGCATACGGCTTCGGTACATCCTGCGGTTGAATGTTATCCGTCTCCTCTGTCTCCGTCTCCGACTCTTCATCGTCGCTGAACGATACACCAAGTGTAGGCATCCGGTCATCGAGTTGGTCCAGTACGTCCTGGAACTTGGACACCAATAGTTCCGTACTAGCCGCACTGACTTCCTCTAAATACACCATCGTCCGGGTAATCAAGTCATGGGAGTCGCCGGTGGACACGAAACAGACGGGCGCAGCGTCATAGCCGGGCACGTTGGTGGAAATGCTAACACTCAGAGGAATATGGCGCTGTGTCCACTGTGTTTAGCCGAGGCCGCTTACATCGGTTCCAAAATCGCCTCGAAATCATAACATGCCCGGTATGGAAAATAACGATGCTCTTCCGGTATGACAATCCCTTCATCAGCCAGTTCCTCGAAAATAGTAGGCGTGTTATGGTACACGCCGCCAGGAAATTTCCGTTTCACAGTGTTGTCACAAATCTTCTCGTGCCGATGTAATTTGGACGATTCTTTGAACACACGATGGCATTGGGCACAACTGTAGGACTGGGTGTACAGACTCATATCGTAGATCAGGGAAAAATGATTCACCCCGCCGTCGTCGAAGACATTGACTTTCATGGTGGATGCATACCGTTCTGTTGAGCGATGAACCAATTCAGCCACAAATGTGTCATCCTCCTCCCGTAGTAAACGGTACACAAAGATATTGACGTTGAACAGTGACTCCACGACATCCAAATACTTGAACGGGACTCGCCGGAACTGTCGCGGGTCTATGTCTTGTTCCGCTAGATACTGTTTCCAATAGATATTTGCCACTCTATCACAAGCCTTGGGATCACACTCGTTCAAATGAACAGCCAAACAGCGAAACAGACATTTCCGGTCTTTGTAGGGTCCTTGCACGCCGGCCGTTAACCCATGGCCGTTAACCCATACAGACCTTTTCGACGGAGTAGCCAAGGTGGTAGAATGACAGGAGCACCGATAGGAAGATCTCTCAATTTGGTCACGAAAAATGTCACGTTGGTGACCATTTCTACAGTCCATTTCGTGTTGGGACGTTGCAGGCATGCCCATTCCAACGGATCCAACGTAGTGATTTGCTCGATGAGTGGTTCCAGTGACGCACGATTGGTGATGGTGAAGGGTTGATCAAACACATAGGTATTATTGCTGGGATAGAAATACCGCAGTTGATCCGTCTGTTTGTGCTGCAAGATGTAGCCGAATGTCATATTCAACTTGAAAGCTGTAACTTGGTCTGTAAAAATATTCTCAGCATAGTTAGAAAGATACGTGAGGTCCTGTAGTCGGAAATTATAGATATCTTGAATAGGTCGATGACGGTGAAAACATGGTCGGATGGTGTTCCAATGGCGTCGATAGATGTCACTCACAGGGTGGTCTCCGGGCAAGGCGTCAGCGGGAGGCATAGCTGGATCCTCAGGAAAGTGTTGTTCTCCTCTCACATTGTCACGCGCCAAGGGAGATCTTGATCGGTCACGTCTCATCCTGGTCGTATATACCCTGTAATAGAGCAGATTTTGTATCTAACACAATGAATCGGTCACGAATTCTTAACTTATTTCTTTGGAGGGGCAAGGTCAATAGGGTTCTCGCTTTTCATACTACTAAAATGCGAAGATACACCTCATCGTTGCCAGGTCAATAGGGCTCGACATGCGCTTTTTATACTACTAAAATGTGAAGACTAATACATCTCTTCATTGTCAGGTCAATAGGGTTTGAAATGCACTTTTTATACTACTACATGTTACTGTTACTATCCTCTGCACAGCAAGGTGAATTACCCCAGCTCATCATGTCAAAGTTACAGCTGGTTTGCTTTGACTTTGATGATGCAATACAATGCTTTTATTGCACGACTCGTAAAATAGTACAAGTATGGCAAACAATATAATTACTATGGTACTATTGCAAGGTAGTAATTATTAATTAGTATGGTTTTAACCAACAGTGTGGGTTAGTAGCAATTCTAGAAAAATCCTAGAAAATAACACAGGAGTTGCCGATCTGTTGATGTAGAAACTTTAAGAAGTGTCCAGCCGGTTTTTTGATGGAGCGTTAAGGCTGAGCCTTGATTGGTACATTTGGTGTACCAGTCTTGCTATTTTTGAAGCATTGTCTCTGTGGAGATTTAATACAGATTTAACTTTTATAATTTCCGAATGGGTTGGGAGCGGGTTACTGTGGATAATTTGGTATATATAATCTCTGTGTTTGTTATGTTGAGGAAAGTATAGCAAGAAGTGTACTTCATCTTCTACCCCATTTTGAGTACAGTGGCAACAGATTCGGTCACATCTTGGGGGGTTTTTATACCTACCCGCTCTCTATTTCGAGTTTGTGACAGCTGATTCGTATTTTGTTATTGTGATGCAAGTCAATGTTATTTCATTCAAGGGAGGTAATTCTCCAGATTGTATGAGATTTGTATGATAGTGTAATACCAGAACTAGTTTGATACACTAGTAATGCGGAACTTTCAGTACTTCAGTTCTCACTTCTGAATATTATGTTTGAAATTTAATACCTAGATGCGGTCATCTATGCTACTAGATTTGTAGTTCTTGAAACTATTCCATGGAAGAAATGAAAATAGTTCAATTTAAGCTTCTTGAATTTTACATGTACGAAACATGATTTGGTTCAGGTTCTTGTAATTCAGATGCCTGTATGTGTCCTTAATATTGAAAATAATACCACTTTGATGTTGCACCAAGTGTCAAAACTTAGCAAGAAAAATGATTCCTCTCTCTCTATGATGCAGTGTTAAGAAATATAAGTTCTTATACAACTTACAAGGCGTTATTACCCCCAAGATGCAACTGAGAAGGTATACTATAGGTCACTTACAAAAAATTAACTCACGAGCTTACTGCATTTCAATGTTCTGTTTATCTTATGAAAGTTGATAATTTCTCATCACAACACACAGAGAAACATGGCTATCACCAAAATGATTACATGTATATGTAGTCTTTTCCCATCAATTATGCATTTGCAATGAAATAACCCTTTAGAGGGAGGGTGAATTAACAATCAGCAGGAATGGTTCTCTTACAAACCTTCCCGAACCACGTAGTTGCACTATTATACCTATTTTGCTCCTCACATTGTACTAGAGCGAGGATTTTAGTTTGTTGTATAGTATCTTCCTCACCGAATTGCACTTGAAAACATCCGCCCTAATTGAAACTACTACTAGCAGGTCTCTTGAGCAGGACAAACAGGTGAATGTGCAAACTATATCCTGACCAAATTCTATTAGAATTTATGTAAACAGTTGAGATTTGTTCCAAAAAATTGTTTAAACTTCTTGAATGGGAAATCACATTTTGCCGTAGCATATTAAACCAAACTGGACAAGATCTATCTGTTGCTTCTGAATAGCTTGGATAAATATTTGAATGCTTTCAGAAATGTTAATACTGATGAAAATGTGATGAATATACTTGAATATTATAATCAAAACTGTTCAAGAAATAATCATCACTCCAACAGTTTCACTACTTTACAAGGAAATTAGCAGTTCTTACTCTTTCTACAGCAGCCATAATTCTTCAAATTACTCCGGCTTATGTAAGAAGGCATATTTGTCAGCTGATTTAGTGTCCTATAGAAGGGAAAATAAAATTAATATTATTCTTCAGTAAATTAGATTTTTTGTTTATAAGAATAGACAGCAACAGTTCTTCCAATTATTCCATTTTGAAGGCTCAGGCATCTTTTCAGCTGTTTGAATTTATTGTGCTAGGAGGATTTTTAAATTGCAATTAAAACATTGAGAATTTCCCAGGAAGCAATTGTACACATAGAAAGAAATAGAAAGTGGCAGGTATACCAAAACTCCCAGATGTGACAGACTGTGTACAACTTGTCAGGTAATTGGCGATGAAAACACTTCCTATTGTGCTGTATTGCTTTTAATGTACATCAGGATATATTGTTGAAGAATATTGAGTCATCTTTTACATCCGATATATCAAATAATGATCTTTTTATAAAAAACTATTAAGTTGCTGAGACAAAATTATTACCAAGAATGTAGCAAAATTTGTAAAGGACTGCTTTATAATCACAGATGATCGAATACTGCATAACATTACCATTGTGTAAAGCTGTAACATATTGATATATATCCGTGCCAATATGCAGCCAAATAAGATTATATTAGCTTATCCATCATCAAGTTTTTAATGAGATTTTTTAGTATGTGTACCCTAGTAGTAGTGTCTACTGATTACGAGTCCTATTGACCTACTTTTTTGTTCCCCCCGGTGGCGGAGTGTGGAGGAACTTGGAGGTCACGGGAGGGTCACAGAGGTCAAGTGCAGTATAGTTCCGGCAGAAAGACCAAAAAGCTACCTCCAACACAGGAGAGTTCCAAATTTGCATATCACGTGACCCAGGTCAAAAATGTATTCATCCGCGGTGATGCGGTCATGTCTGGCGGTGATTCGGTCGCGGGAAAAACCTTCCGCGGAGAAAAAAGTAGTCCGTAGATAAAATGGTCCGATTGGGTCGAGTGAGGTATCAAAGTGAAGCTTATGTGAAGGGGCATCTAATGGGCTGGGTGTGGGATTGAAATAGCGTTATTCTGCGCATGCGCGGTGGCCCAAGGGTATGGAAATAGCCGTGTTGGAGCTAGGGGAGCCACAAATGGTCCAATGGGATCGAGTGAGGTATCAAAGTGAAGCTTAGGTGAAGGGGCATCTAATGGGCTGGGTGTGGGATTGAAATATCGGTATTCTGCGCATGCGCGGTGGCCCAAGGGTATGGAAATAGCCGTGTTGGAGCTAGGGGAGCCCCTAATGGTCGAATGGGGTCGAGTGAGGTATCAAAGTGAAGCATTCGTGAAGGGGTATTTGATGGCTGGGTGGGTGCATGTAAAATTTTTCCTGAAAAGAAAAAAAACGGAACACGGACTTTATCGAAAAACCTGGGAAAATGCCTATATGGGGTATGGAGGGTATATAGGTCGCCGGGCTTAACGGGGCTCGCCTGTCAATAGAGTTATCTCCCCCTAGTTCCAGGGTGGGTGTATGTAAAATATTTCCTGAAAAAATACGGAATACGGACTTTATCCTAAATTACGGGAAAATGCCTATATGGGGTATGGGGGGTATAGGACCATCCTGGGAAACGTACTTCTATACATTTGCGGTAGGGTTGTGGGGTCTCGTTTTACTCGTCTCGTCATTTAGAACATCATAGGAAGTGTCCCCGTGCGAATCGGTGAAATTTTTCAAAAAGTACGATATAGCCCCATATAGTTCCATACTGGGGTATAGGATCAATGTTTGTCCCCCTGGGAAACGTACTTCTATACATTTGCGGTAGGGTTGTGCGGTCTCGTTTTACTCGTCTCGTCATTTAGAACATGATAGGAAGTGTCCCCGTGCGAATCGGTGAAATTTTTGAAAAAGTACGATATAGCCTCATATAGTCCCATACTGAGGGTATAGGATCAATGTTTGTCCCCTGGGAAACGTACTTCTATACATTTGCGGTAGGGTTGTGGGGTCTCGTTTTACTCGTCTCGTCATTTAGAACACGATAGGAAGTGTTGCGGAGCGAATCGGTGAAATTTTTGAAAAAAGTCACCGAGGCCTGGGTGGGCCCATAGGCCTATACCGCATGGCTATGGGTGTATAGGTCCATACGGGGTGGACATGTTGGCGTCTAGGTGAGTCCCTAATGGTCCAATGGGGTCGAGTGAGGTCTTATTTTGAAGCTCTCGTGGAGGAGCACTTGACTACACTAATGGTTCGTCCGTGTTCAATAGTCTGCGCATGCGCAGCCTGGCCCGTAGTATAGAAAACAGGCATTTTGGGTGCTATGAAGGGGTGTGTTTGGGATAGAGATGGGCTATTCACGGTTCGAATGGGTCGTGTGAGGTGTCAAAGTGAAGCTTGTGTGGGCTAGAGTCAGAATGGTGTGTTTTTGAATGAAAGTCGCGTCAATCTGCGCATGCGCAGTTGGTTGTAGTAAGTAAAGTGGCCATTTTGGGGCAGTACATGAAGGTATTTGGGGTCGAGATGGGCTATTCACGGTTCGAATGCGTCCTGGAAGGTGTCATCTTGTAGTTCTCGGGATGTACATTCCGATTTAAGGGATG
>JAVTVY010002700.1:0-34503 GCA_036873755.1 Hanleya hanleyi
CCCAATTAGTGAATATCGCTATACCCAGTTTGAGGTAGTATACCCCAACTGAGATGTAATTGAGGTACCTGTTCTTGGGACGTGTTTAGCCATCATTGCTGGGAATACATACCTTAACATCAATTTTGTAATTTAGGCATCTTGATGAAATAAGTTGGATTTTAAGCTGAAACTATGTCACTTTGACAGCTCTGCTGGCTCAAGGTTGAAACAGCAGTCTGCTGTATACATGCATATTTAAGGCCGAACCAGTGTGATCACATGTGAACAGTTTTGCAAAAAACGCAATATGTTTTACCCAATATAGATATCTGAAATTTCTGCGTGTACTTTTTGGAACCTTGTGGCTGTATATATAGCTGTTCATTTGTTTGATGATTTTTTTTTCTTTTCTTCTTGTCGATATTGTCAACTTTGTCAAATTTGATGCATCAAATAAAAAAATTTTAACCTGACATTTCCAAATACCTTTTTGAATAGGAAGTATGGAACCTTTATAATGTTTGGTTAGCAGTTATCTTTCACATTGTTGTTTTCCAGCAAACAGGTATTGGCCATATAACAGGAAATTTGCTTAATATATACATTTTCATATTTAATAAATCTTCTTTTCTGAATTATATTTCTCAAATGAACCGTCTAGCTGGGTACCAAAAATGTTTTGTATTTATTATTCAAGCGTTTTATTTAAATATTTCAATTTCCAAAATTGAGTTCTGGTGTAACAAAGACTGAAAATGTTGACCACAATTTTACCATTATTATTTATCAAGATATTGTTTAAAATAGCCAAATATACAATCACAAGACATTACAAAGTACAGGCATAAAGTTTCCGGTTACTACTGTGACCAGTTCAGAGATGCTGCATTTTTTTCAAGATCAACTTATTATTTGTGGTCCACACTGGTTTGACCTTAACATGAGACATTTCAAATCTCAAAGTTGCTCTTCAGTGTTGAATGTAGTCCGACATGCAGCCCCTAGAAGATATTTTATAATACTGACTTCTACTGAATGTAGGGTCTACCAGTTTAACCGGCAAAATCTTCTAGCTGCCAGACCCGTCCCCGAAAGTGGAGAATGTAGCGGTAGTGATTTTTCATTGGCTGAATAATTTAGACATGGCGGAAAATTTGTCTTCTCTGTTCAGGGAAGCTGTGAGGATGCTCGAATAAACTATCCACGGAAAGTTTAGAACGGATTTCAAGTTCGAAATTTAACTTAAAAGGTGGGTTTCATTAGTTTGAGCGGGGAGAATTGCGTATAAAGTATCGTTTTTTGACTGCCGAACATTTCGGTCCGGCAGCTAAGTCGATTTCGCCGGTTAAACGGGCAGACCCTGCATTCAATAGAAATCAGTATTATAAAATATCCTGTAGGGGCTGCGTGTCTGACTGTGTTGAATGAATCCCTAATAAACTAATTCAGCCATCGTCTTTTAAAGAATATCCGCGTCCATAATCCAAATACCTATTTCATATTCCATATAACAGTATTAACACCAAATTCAAAAAGACAATCATAGTATACATAAACATAGGCTAGTTTCCTGTAAGAGAGAAGCGTCAACAGTTTCCAATTATGCCGGCAAAACATCGTGCTGTTCCAAAAATATGAAATCCGTGTCGCTGATCAGTATTCTTAATCCATAATATTCGTTGTAAAGTCGTCATCTAAAGAATGATGTATCTCAGTCACGCTTTGATTGTGACTGTTCATATGAGCACCATGAGGATCGTGAAGTGCATGTGTTCATACGGCCCCTAGCCCCGGGTTAGGCGGAATTAGACACAAGTTACGAAACGTAAAGTCATAGATCCTGCACGCTGCGCTCCAGTACAGTAAGAACTATAGTTCGTGGAGTACAGTAAGACTGGGAGTGATACGCGCCTGTGCAATCGGGGAGTAGTGGAGAAAGGACAATTTTCGGAGGAGCACAGGAGAGCATGTGTGGAGATGGGGCCATATTCAATCTGATTATCTAGTAGATTTACTTGTGTTTATGTGGAGGAGGAGGAATGGCGTTGAGGAGAAGTGATGGTGATGCGGCCTGGATCCAAAAACTTGTTATCTATAGGGTGCACCGGGGTACCGGCGCCATCACCAAATGAGCGCACTTTCAGTGATGACGTCACTTTTGATGATGACGTCACTTCCATCAAGGGTCAAGAGCCAGAGGTCAAAACATGTGCATGTGATTGGACGATCGACAATGCGTTAATGCGCAACGATAGGGCGTTACGGCATTAAGTAGGGCGTTAAGGTGTTAAGAAATGGGATTTAACCCTATCTGGCCTGGGCTTTTTGGGACCTTTCTTGAGCTTTGGGATTTTTCTTGAGCTAGGAGGCTATCCTTTGAGCTAGGGGGCTGAAACATACCACACTATACCCTTGGGTCAAGCTCTACCATTAAATATAAAACAAAATCCAAGATGGCCGCTTTGATGACGTCACAGTGACGTAATTTTAAAAAACGGCATTTTTTGATCGATTTTTTGGTCGGATTTTTCGAATTTTTTATTTATGCAATTTTTCCACAAAAACTGCATGATAAATTAGTAAATATTAATGTGATGTGAAATAAAATAGTTTTTGCCCAGTTTTCATCGCGAAAAAGCAGAAATTTTGAAGAAATGTGATAAAAACATCACTTTTCTAGTACCCCACGTGGCCGCCATCTTGAATTTACACATAATCCCCTGCTCAGGTGGTTATGCAAATGGCATAATGCCCCCTCCCCCACCCAGGCCAGATATGGTTAAGGCGTCGAGACGTTCGTCAAGGCGTATCAGCATTTCGATGAATTAGTGTCAGTTCCGTGGAATATCTAGACCCACCAGAGCTTCAGATCTATTTCGCCAGGGCGTTGAAGCTTTAAGCTAGGCGTTGGCGGGTATTACTGTGTTACGTCCATAAAAGAAAGACAAAGACGTGGACAGTCGACGTTCAACCGTCAACGTTCTGAGTGCGAACGCACGTTCACCAGACATTACGATATGATGCAACATCAGAAATATATACATGAGTATGAAGGTACCGAAGCGCAAGAAACCAAAGCGGTGCTGAGAGCATACCCGCTGATTCTGAGAGTCCACCGACTGATACCGATACAGAGGCTGCTGGGAGTCTATCTAATAATTCTTGCCGTGTGTCAGGCTACGTCTCATGGAAGCCTGAGTGAAGAAGAACATACCTTTTGGGGTCGCGTTGTGACATAGGCTATTCATACCCACGCTGCAGCGATCGATGAGGCAGACAGAATAACTTGCGACAGACTTACATCAAAATGCGCCATGCATCAGCAAAACAACCATGGCGATCTATGAGCAGTAGAGCCTGCTGTGGCTTGAAATAAGGGGCAACCCCACGCATAGGTCCATCATGAAGACCAAGCGTCACCGTGAAGAGGATATGAGACTGCCGCCCATCGAGGCCTTAAACAATGCGATCAAAATGCGCGAACAGCTGCTCCAGGACATGTTGACATTACAGTATCTTGGAATGCAAGACGACGCTTATGACAACAAGCGCTGGATGAGCGCAAAGACCTCCGTCGAGGCAACAGGGTCCGTAGCGTAATACATCACTGAATAACATACGGCCGGATGCCAAGCTCAATTTTGCATTTGTTGGACGTTAGCTTCATCAATGGTAATTAATCTGGGATTGAGGGTCCTCACTAGCATGTCCAGACAGGGATGTGAAAGTCACATTCCCAGCAAATAATTTTTGTTTGATTTGACGTGCTTGAAATATTGGGGTATGGAATAGAGTATATTGATGAAAAACCTGGAAAAGTGCTTGAGACATTAGGCCCCATCCCACCCCTACCTCGCCCTGAGAGGATCCCCTCACCCAAATCGACACGTTAGCGGCAGAAATGAGACACCGTGTGCCTAGTTGTTGTACCAACTTACTTGTGATTTTGTGCTATAGGCCCAACACATCAACACTTCATATTTTGTATGTGTACAGTATAGCATCATCATTGATGAGAGAATGCTCTTCAAAACACACCTGATTTTACCGACACTTCGTTCTGATCTGTCTCAACATCATATGATGAGGATTCAATGCGCTCGGTATAATTTTGTATACTGGTGTTACAGGTCACCTTCGCCTTCACCTTACTGTATCAATGACCATGGACTTGTACATGTATCACATTCACATTGAATGGTGATGACTGATGAGAATATTGCCCCTATGGAACAAATGACTGAATTCCACGCAGCAAATAAAAAGTTCATGTTAATCATAAACAACATACAATTAGTAATACTATCAAATAATTATGTTTATTCCTTGTCGACATCAATATATTACAGGTAATATTATGACTGAATCATGGTAACATATATTCATGGGTATTTTTGTCTACAATAAGCTGAAGGAGACCCATGCTGTTTATTATATTATGTTTTAAAACTTCACTTGCTAATCTCGATTATGTTGCTTATTGTGAAAATAAATGAAGTTATGAAATCTAGTATGATTGTTCATTGATCTCAAATTAGAAATATCTTCAGCAGCTAAAGTTAAGTCAATCATAACAATATATAACACCATGGTATTGTTGTAATATTACCCAGGTATTGATCTTTGAATAAGAATGTAATGAGATACATATACCTGTTCTTTGTGTTATTATGTATGCAGTTCATTCTGTATGTATTTTATACATGTACATGTAGCAGAATTGGAATTAAAATTTGAAATGAAGTCTGTTTCTAGAAGCTAAATCATTTTAGACACACATTCAAGTCCTTACCTGGTCAAGGGAGATAATTTTCACTTTTGATGATGTTTGTGAAGCATGCAGCAGGACTTCAACTTCCAAGGATATTATCCACACAATCCCATTCTACATGATATTTTTGCCATAGCACCGATAAACTAGGTCCCTTCATTTATGTGTTCTAGATCCAGGAGCTATTGGGAGCTGCAGGCTTTGTAAAAGTTAGATCCAATTATTCTCAGTGAAGCAATGAAATCCGGCATGGTTGTTTTAAGTTAGAATTTGGCATCCTTGGAAATGTCTGACCGATTCACACATGTATCACTCGGCAGGTGGTCATTACATGTGTAATGTTTATTTCCTTTGGAATCAACTGATATCCACTGGGGTGGAGGGCGAGCAAATCACTGGCTCTGAACTAGATCATCAGTTAGTGTGTCCTCGAATAGGAACGATCGATACTCATATGAGCGTGGGTGAGATGGGAAAGCATGTTTACGCCGTTTGCTCTTTGTGATACAACTCCAGCCGTAAAGTTAGAAAATGTCATATGTATCTTTTAAAATTATTTCCTCGAATGAAACATAACAATCTACATCGAAGAGATGAATCAAATGATTTGAAACTTAATTTCATTGTGTAACAGTGAGAAGAAAATTAATTGTATAAACATTCCAAGCCTCATTGAACACAAGCCGCACCATATTTGATATGAATATAACGCGCGTACATTAGCTCGCTTGGACGTCGCTTAGTTAAATATGGACAGACAAATATTCTCCATGGAGTGCATGCCAGTTATTTTTCTAGACTACAACAGCAACAGTTTTTGCCTGTATCACAGTCCGAGCTTCCGATTACCCTTCAACCTTACCCAGACGACGGATAATTTTTGACAGATTGTCTGGCTAGGTTGTTGATCGGATTCACAGATCATGAATTCCACCGTGACGGAATCACCGTTCGGAAGACTTTTTCTTTATTCAAAGTCATGTACTCGGAAGTTCCGTGGTCATACCCATGTAGTTTCAAGTTTAGTTTGCTATTCTATACGACATCTGCTTACGGATCCATGAAAAATCTACAGATGATCCAGCATTTAGTAAATCATGCTTCGAAATGTTCGTGACGGAATCACCTGAAACGGACATGACTCTTGACTAGTGTTGCTTGTCTATTTTTTTGCTGCTCTGTTTCAATCGGACTATTCTTATATGACATCTCTTACTAACATACAGTACCCAAGGATGATAAGATTCTTTTCATCGTGAGAAAAACGCGACTGGATCATCCCAGGGGTTAAATCTAGTCCGTGACGTAATCGACAAAAAATCGGGATGGAATCACGAGTGCGCTTTTTAAATCTTACGGTAAAAGTGCTTTATTAATTACACATTTTCTTCAAAAAAATATTCCTAGAGTGAATTTATCTCTTCTACTTAGAAAATTAAAACTCTGACCTCTTATTTTTACTAAGGTACAGTGTTTGGGGGAGTTCCGAATCACTTTTCACATCCAGACTGCTAGCGCTTGTTCTTTTACGAGGTGAGAGCGACTGCTGGTCTTATATTCTAGGGAAATCTGTCGTCTATAATTGTGTGTAAAGAAATCTTCAATCGGACTTGTCAATCGATGAGAAAATAACCTCCGCTTCAGTGCACCAGCGCGGGCAGTTGCGCATCATTTTGGTGAGTTGCTGATCACGCCATCTAGCGGCCGTTACAGGCACTGAGAATGGAATTTTTATAGGCTTGAGGGGCCATCTGCTAATCATCCATAGGCCAGTGAAACCCTGGAGAAGATTTCAATGTTGTCTTAATTCTCCCCGCCCTGTGAGCGAATATTCAACTGTTGCAGTCCAGGCACAAATGACACGCAGATCTAGAGTCGAAAATGTGCTGAAGTATATTTATCTTGGAGCGAGCCTACAAAATTGCATTGTAATCTCAATTTAATTATTTTTTAGAACATTTTAGGATACGATGTCTGACAATCATGGAGGGCGGGCTAGTGAACTTTCCTGTACTGCTCCATAACGACAAAACAGAGGAAGCGGGAACTTCGTGACTTTAAAGCTTATCATATTGGAGTCATTTTAGGACTTGGCCGAGCAGAGGATCATGGCTAAATTCAAAAGGCGGACGTGTGGTATCTCAGAAATTCGTTTTTTTCCAGCCAGTTCTGTCCATTTCTTCGAATTTTTCTGGCCTAAAAGTACTAGAAAGTATTTTATTGGGAAAAAGTAGTTATTCTCTACTTTATTTGGTAGTTTATGAAAGAAAAATCGGAAAATTAGAATTTCGAAAAATCGGTCCAAAAAATAGTCGACAAATGGCTGACGAGATGACGTTACTCGACGTCATCATAGCGTTCATCTTAAGCTTTGTTACTCTTTCAGGTAGAACTTGAACAGAAGATACTGTGTGTTATGTTGCAGCGCTCTAGCCCTATGGATAGCGAAAATATATGGGTTGACTCCCTCCCCGCAACCCCTCACCTGCGATACACCCCAAATCTTCCAGACCAGATAGTGTTAATAAAGGGACATCCAGTTATTGAACTCGTAGAAACCTCGCTCAGTGATGAACAATTTTATTTATATAAAACTTTCTATATTGGAGTAGATATGTCTGAAATTATTGAATATGATGATGTAATATCGAAAAAATGATTTGTTCACCAAGGTTTGGAATGTTTCGCGTACATAGTTCCGGTTACAAGGATATTGTCATTGATTCATTTTTTATTTTTTTTGACAATGCCATGGATTGACCAATCTTCCTTAAAGTCGGTTTACACCTGTTGTATTAGTTGTGAGACGGTCCCTTATTCACCGATTTCAAGTTATGAACGGCGCTTATTTCGTTGATTCGGAATTGACATCTCTATAGCGCCATTATATTACAATGCTGGTCAGTTAACATTTATCGCAAATCACTAGATATTTTGTCTGGCCATTTAGCAAGATTCTGTCATTTAAATAAATACTGAATATACCGCCTAAATCCGCCTTATTTCGCGCAGATTCACTACTGGAAAAATCGCACGTGTTTTTCGACTCTGTGGCAATTTGTTATTGTACAGTACCAGAAGTATTACGTTACCGAATTGACCGGAAAAGAAACAATCCAGGTCCGTTGTTTGACATTCATTTCAGTCCACGGAAACAGACGTTCCAATAAACCTAAAAAGTTTTAATCAGATACTTTACTTCAAGAAATATCAGGCATTAATTAGGAAAGTGATCCGCAACTCCCCGTGATTCGGAACTCCCCCAAACACTGTATTCAGCTCCCGCCACATGCATATCTTTTCTGCAGATGTTTCAAAATAGTATAGTTTTCAGTAAAGTGCAATTTTTCTTCTTTGACAATTTAGAATTTCCCGATTTCTTCATGTTCAAAAATTGCGGGAAAAATATTTCGCTATTAAAACACATCTTCTCTATTATTGGCGTGTTCCCGGAGATCATAGGAAGCGAATACATGTGGAACAAACAGCATGCTAATATAGGGTCTACGACAGAATGTGGAGTGCATTTTATGCGAAAAAGGGCTGTTTAGCAATGTCCGTTTTTTCCGTGGAATTCATGAGATCACGATTGAAGTATCATGGGAAGATATATTTTTCCAGTCGCTATCTCCCCCCCCCCCCATCTTCAAAAAAAGGAAAAGAAAAAGCCGAGAGAGCGCCTCGTGAGGCAGAGTTATTTTTCCAGACTACAACAACAACAGTTTTTGCCTGTATCACAGTCCGAGCTTCCGATGACCCTTCAACCTTACCCAGACGACGGATAATTTTTGACAGATTATCCGGCTAGGTTGTTGATCGGATTCACAGATAACGATTGAAGCATGGGAAGATATATTTTTCCAGTCGCTATCTCCCCCCCCCCCCAACTCAAAAAAAAAAAGAAAAGAAAAAGCCGGGAGAGTTCTTCGGAGTTTTACGTTTTTGACCTCTGACTTTGAATTTGACTTCTCACTTCCGACTCGCATCCTGGTGAATGACACTCGTCCTTTATCTTTTTGCCGATTCAGAGATTCTCGTGGAAGTTTCCAATTATACTATCCGGAATGCGAGTTTTTCTTTCGTGAAAATTTACTTTTTATGAAAGTGCAGGTTTGTCTTCGTCGCATACCGGCCATCTGTACCAGCGCGAAGCTATAAGTACACGCGCGAATGTTGTACCCTCGAATTAAGAGACCCGGTGGAAGCACTGCAAAGGATACACACCTTTTGTGACGTAAGCATTCAATTGTGTCCAGAAACTTTTCAAAATGTCGTCGGGAACCATAGCAATCCCTATTGGAAATCACACGAGTCGTGGGTTCCCCATATGACAATTATTTGGCGGGAGATATCACGTTGCGCTCCTAGACCTCCGTCTGATCGACGGAGGTAAAAAGAGAGACCAAAACAGAGGCTTCTTGTTGGTGTGACTAGGATGTGATGAAGGGGATAATAAACTGCGTAATACGCAATACGCTTGTTGTTGGTGGTGTTCTCTCATGTGGCTACGTCATGGCGCCAAGACCTAAGAGGTTGATACAGCCAGATTCTAATGTTCACATGCGACGCTGTACGATCACTCCTCTTCTTCCTTCTCCTCCTCCTCTTCCTCCTCCTCTACCACCTCCACACTCCCATACAAACACACCACTGAGGCAACTCTACCAGGTAGTCAGATTGAACATGGTACCATCTCCCCAAACGCGTTTCTGTGCATCTCCTCGAATGCACAGGCGCGTATCACCCCAAGCCTTCTCCACGACCTCTTCAATATGATGCCCCATTTGGATCACGAAAGGTCCACTCAAATTTCCTCTTTATATACTACTGCCAGACTGCGCATGAGCAAAATGATGAGATCTGCCAAAATCCCAACTTCTGTCGGACTCTATGCATGCATGAAAATGACACCTAACACGACCCATTTGGACCAGGAATGGCTCACCTCGACCCAAAAACATCCACCCACACATCATTTTTCTACGACGTCACTTCCACTCAAACCAGCACAGTCTGACGCTACTAAACGAGCGCTTCAAAATGACACCTCACATGAGTCATTTGGACAAGGGATGGTCCATTTCAACCCCAAAACTTCAGACATGCCTGTCCAGTGAATACATTCCGTGATATTCCAGTTTAGACCTCATTTTTAAACTTCACCCCTCCCCGAGTAAAACAAGACAAAACCTCTTTAACTTGATAGACTAATATATAGTGATCAAGAAAAGTGATGTTGGACTGACCGGTGTGGGTGACCATTACAATTTGTAGCCTTGTTTATATGGCACCCAAGATAACAATCAAAGTATAAAAGATAGGGTACATATGCTTCCCGATCAGAATCACGCTGATTATATCATAGACTTGCACCAATTGATACGTCAATGGATTGTCCAGTGTCCCATCGTCACGAGCGTAACAGCTTTCCCCAATATATTCTCTCCGACTCTAGCCGTTACATATAATGGGGCGTGTCCGTCTAAATCTGGTGGCCAATCATTTGTGGCACGGGAGTAAAATCTTTTATAGTCCTTATAAGGCACGTCTGCGTATCACGCTGTATTTTTGTAGTATTTTGAACTTCAGTCATGTCAGTTGTAAGAAAATTCAGTGTTCATTAGTCGTCAGAGTTGGTTACGCGATACAATCCCTTCCCACGCTTACCGCTGAACGGTATGTAAAAATTGAGGCTTATGATGAGTGCGTCAGAACAGTCCTTTGAATTCGACCTGATTCAAATTTCTTGTTGATATATTGTGTATACATAAAGCCATTCGAATCACCAAATGTCTGTAGTTCGTAAAACCATGATAGATTATGGATTTCTGGATTTTAGATGCACAATAAAAGAAATAACAAAGACGAAAAGCAGATAAATGAACTTGCCGTATTATTAGTCCATGAGCCAGACCAGATATCGGTACCACCTGGGGTGCCAAATTCTCATTATGTTTTTTTGGAAGTCCTATATCCATAGATGCAAAAAAAAACTTTGAAAGCAATCCGGAAATCACAGCTTAATGGTAGTAATCACCGCTTAAAGACGGACACCCGAGTCCAATCGGAGGGACCAGATTTGGGGGTAGGGGAAATATAATGTTGAATAACTTTGCAACTAATGGTGATATAGCGAC
Source organism: Hanleya hanleyi (assembly GCA_036873755.1). Lineage (NCBI taxonomy): Eukaryota > Metazoa > Mollusca > Polyplacophora > Lepidopleurida > Hanleyidae > Hanleya > Hanleya hanleyi. The sequence continues at coordinate 10,891 of JAVTVY010002700.1, forward strand.
ATTTTGGCCACTCGAAATGTTGGTAATCTGATTCTCTATATATTGGTATCTGTTATATGCTAATATGTCAATTATGTAGGTCATCAGAGGTCAAAAGGTCACAAAATCTGCCCCGTGTCTAAAACGTGACAACCTGTAGGAAAACTCGCTGCAGATACCATACCAATGGGACTTTATTAACCTAAATAGGTTCAAATGAAAGCCAAGAAGTACCCAAGTCTATAATAAGTCTAAACAAGTGAAGTTTATTATTATTTAGACTGTGGCACAGAACTGTTTTTGATGCATTTTCAAAAATGGTCTTTTTGCGCTAAAAATAGGCAAAATTGTATGAAGTTGGACAGCTTGAAATTAGTTGCATATTTTGACAAATAACTAGTCCAAATGCTAATGGTCATGTCTGTGGTCTATTCAGGGATTAGTTAGGCTACATTTCGCGGTAATTAGGTCACCAGAGGTCAAGGTCAAATATTGTGAATTATTAATTATCTACATTTTTACTTGGGACTTTCATATTGCAATGTATTTACATTGCAACCAGTTTCAAGTATAGAGCATCAGAACCATCGCTGGTGCACCCTGTACCCTGCAGACCGTAGGGCATAGGGTAAACCAGGGTGCGAGTGCACCAGGTATGGTTGTCTGCAGGGTCAAAGGTCAATCGTCCTCCAAATCCCCTTTATCGCTCATTAAGGCGCTGAGACGGGCGTTAAGGCGTAAAGATAGGGTATAAGGCGTCGAGACTGGACGACGGGCGTTGACGGCGTCACTGTGTTTCGATGTATTCGTGGCAATTCCATGAAAATCAGAGCTAGTTCACCAGGGCATTGAAGCGTTAAGCTAAGCGTTGATGGGCGTTACTCTCTATAAAAGCAAGTGTATTCCCAAAACACATACAGTCGACGTTCACCCGTCAACATGACTTATACTTGCTCTAAGTGCGAACGATACGATATGATGCGACAAGAGAAAAATATACATGGGATTGAAGACTCCGAGGCGCAAGAAGCCGATACAGAGACTTATGAGAGTCCATCGACTGATACCGAAAAAGAGATTGCTGAGAGTCTGTCTAGTGATACGGAGAGCTTGACCTCAGATAGTCAGCCTACGTCCGAGGAAAGTGAGACAGAACCTACCTTCTGGGATCGTATTGTAAGAGCAGCTATCCGGCGGGCCAAAATCCGCACTACCTGAAATAGGTCTTTGGATTATGGACGCGGATATTCTCTAATGGACGATGGCTGAATTATGAATGACGGACCAGACGCTTGTAATTAATACTCCGGCTGCAGCAATCGAGCACGCCGGACAGGATAACTTACAACAGGCGTACATCCAAATGCGTCCCTGCATCAGGAAAACAGCCATGACGATCTATGAACAGTATACCTTACTATCGCTTGAAAGGAAAGTCGACGCCACGCACAGGTCCATCATGAAGACCATGCGTCACTTGGAAAAGGATATGGCGCTACCACCCATCGAGGCCTTGGAAAATGCGATCAGGATGCGCAAATAACTCTTTCCGGACATGCTGCCTCAGTGGTATCCTGAACTGCCCGACGATGGGCTGATGGGGCCAAAATGGTCCAAATAAACTCATAGTGAAAGAGTGAGGCATACCCAACACCCGTGAGGCGTGCCCAATGCCCGTTTTAACGCATGGACGCACTAACGATGGTGAGTGAGTGAGTGAGTGAGAGTTTTGGAGTAGTAGCCAAAGTGAACATTTTGGGTGTATGAAAGAAGGTGTTTCGGGTAGAAATGGACCATTCTGGGTCCGAATGCGTCGTGTGGACTGGCATCTTGTAGCAACGCCCGCCAACGTCAAGCTCAACGCTTCAACGCCCTGGTGAATTATCACAAAAGCTTTGATTTCCATTGAATTGTCACTAATTCATTGGAAATGCAGTGACGCCCGTCAACGCCCGTCATTACGCCTTGACGCTATGATATAGACGAGAGAGAGAACAGCAAGAACAACAAGGCTGACAGATGAGAGAACAACAACAACAAGTTTTCATATAGTTTATTCTCCCCAATGTTACATCATACCAACGCTGAGGGAGCCGCGTTGGGCATGTTTACAATTCAAAAAGACTCTTGTTCGATCAGAGGCCGCCATTTGGTGCTGCATCTGTCATATTCTCGGCTGCTCTTGTCCAATCAGAATCCGTCCTTTGAGAAAGTTCCATCTTTGCTCGATGTGATCTAAGCATCATCGGGCAGTTCAGGATACCGCTGAGGCAGCATGTCCTGAAAGAGTTGTTTGCACATCCTGATCGCATTTTCCAGGGCTCGGTGGGTGGTAGCCCCATATCCTCTTCCAAGTGACGCTTGGTCTTCATGATGGACCTGTGCGTGGGGTCGCCTTTCATTTCAAGCGGTAGTAAGGTATACTGTTCATAAATCGCCATGGCTGCATTCCTGATACAGGGGCGCATTTGGGTGTATGCCTGTTGTAAGTTATCCTGTCCGGCGTCCTCGATTGCTGCAGCGTAACTTTTGATAGCTGCTCTCACAATATTATCCCAGAAGGTAGGTTCTGCCTCACTTTCCTCGGACGTAGGCTGACTATCTGAGGTCAAGCTCTCCATATTACTAGATAGACTCTAGTCAAGCTTATGTTTATGTATACTATAATTATCTTTTTGAATTTGGTGCTAAAACTGTTATATGTAATAGGTCTTTGGATTATGGACGCGGATATTCTCTAATGGACGACGGCTGAATTATGGATGACGGACTAGACGCTTGTAATCTCAGCAATCTCTGTTTCGGTATCAGTCGATAGACTATCATCAGTCTCTGTATCGTCTTCTTGTGCCTCGAAGTCTTCAATCCCATGTATATTTTTCTCGTGTTTTTCTCGTGTCGCATCATATCGTAACGTCACTTAGAGCAAGTATAAGCCATGTTGACGGTTGAACGTCGACTGCGTGTTTTGGGAATACACTTGCTTTTATAGACAGTAACGCCCATCAACGCTTAGCTTAACGCTTCAACGCCCTGGTGAACTAGCTCAGAAGCTCTGGTTTTCATGGAATTGCCACCAATATATCGAAATGCAATGACGCCCGTCGTTATGCCTTAACGCCCATCTCAACGCCTTAACGCCCTATCTTTACGCCTTGACGCCCATCTCAGCGCCTTAACGAGCGATTAAGCGGATTTGAAGGACGATTGACCCCTGCGGACACCCATACATGGTGCACTCGCACCCTGGTTTACCCTATGCCCTACGGATTATAGGGTACAGCGTGCACCAGCGATGTCTCTGATGCTCTGTACTTGAAACTGGTTGCAATGTAAATACATTGTAATATGAAATTACAACACATATAAGGGAAGTGGAAAGAGGTGCCGACATACAGACACAGCCACATGATTTCACAGTATAGTCTTCCGGTTAACCTATTCTAAAGCACATACCCGGTACCAAGAATCTAACGATTCGTGATATGTTTTGTATCTCAGGTATGCTTTTATTGTATCTGTTCATGTGGCAACTTGGATGATATGACCACACGGCCTCTAGCACCGGCATAAGCGCTATTAGATACAAATCAAGAGAGCTATGATGGAAATGCTCTAACAACTCGTATATTGGTAATTGGTGAGCTGTTTCGCTGTGACAAGTCCCAAGTAAAAATGTAGAAAATTAATAATTGACAATCTTTGACCCCTTGACCTCTGGTGCCCTAATTACCTCGAACGTAGCTTTACTAATCCCTGAATAGACCTAAGACATGGCCATTAGCATTTTGAGTAGTTATTTGTCAAAATATGCAACTAATTTCAAGCTGTCCAACTTCATACAATTTTGCCTGTTTTTAGCGCAATAAAAAGACCATTTTTGAAAATGCGTCAAAATCAGTTCTGTGCCACAGTCTAAATAATAATAAACTCCACTTGTTTAGACTTATTATATACTTGGGTACTTCTTGGCTTCCATTTGAACCCATTTAGGTTAAGAAAGTCTCAAGCTACGTACACATGTATAAGATGTTTCGATAACGCCAATGCGGCAACGACAATACGGCAGTGGCAACGACAACGGTAATGCGTTTTTGGTGTACACATGACTACGGCTATAAGTATAAAAGCGGATGCGACATGAGAACATTTCTTACAGCAATGGACGACTGACCTCTACAAGCCCCAAAGAGCGCGTGTGTTGCTGCTGTGACGTCATAAAACCGCACGACTTATGTCCGACAACGGCAAAAAATCGCTCCAGAACCGATTCCAATAATAGGCGGATAATCGTATCGCATTGCCGGATAGTCTTGTCGCACTGTCGTAATCGTTACGCATTCATGCGTACGGACCGATTCATTTTCCTACGATCGATTTTTTTGCCGTTGCCGTATTGTTGTCGCCGCATTGTCGTTATCGGATAACCGTATACATGTGTACGTAGCTTTATTGGTATGGTATCTGCAGCGAGTTTTCCTACAGGTGGTCACGTTTTAGACAGGTGTCAGATTTCGTGACCTTTTGACCTCTGGTGACCTACATAATTGATATATTAGCATACAACAGATACCAACATATAGAGGATCAGATTACCAACATTTCGAGTGGCCAAATGTCACTATATCACCATTACTTGCAAAGATATTCAACTTTATATTTCCCCTACCCCCAAATCTGGCCCCTCAGATTGGACTCGGGTGTCCGTCTTTAAGAGGTGATTACTACCACTTAGCTGTGTGTCCCGGGTTGCTTTCAAAGTTTTTTTTTGCATCTAAGGATATAGGACTTTCAAAAAAACATAATGAAAATTTGCCACCCCAGGTGGTACCAATTGATGAAATTTTGGGGTCTGGCTCATGGACTATATCTCCCAGAGTCCATAAGGTACTGTAGACCTGGGTCCCCAGAACGCCAGTGTTAAGCTGTGCACGTGGCATCAGACTACAATTAATCACTTTCGGGTCAGTGTCCACGAACTACATTGTTTAGAAATTTGAGAGCAGATCTTTATGTATTTTATGATCTGCGATCTTTCAGCATCTCTGATACATCTGATATTTCAACTTGCAGATGAGTCTTCAAACTGTACTTCCTGGTGTTGATTTGGGTCACTTTGGAAAAAGCATGGTGGATGGAGACATGATCAGTGAAGAGTGTGAAGGCTCCCTGTTTACAAATTGAATGACATTCTGCAGCACCAATCTGCTGTCAGTGGCGGGAATTTGAAATTTCCATTGTCAACATCTGTCAAGACTTCCACTGGGAATGTCCCACAAGGTAAATATTGACATGCGAGGTGGATTTATGCATTGTGAATTTTCTGGACTTTTGCCGATTTTTAACGCTAATACATAACAAGTAACGGAATTAATAGTGGTCTGGTGCCACGTACTAATTCTCAATACAATTTGGTCCCATACCAGTTCTGTGGAGCAAATGACCACATTTTCACCGCAACTCGAGAACAAAATTTACAAACATGATATATGAGATGTGAAACTGTTTGAGTGTGTAGGTGATCCATTTGAGTTACTCTAAATCTATTTCTATAATATTCTGAGAATACTATAATGGGATATTCAACATGGCGGTCACTTAAACATGCAATTTTTATGTTTACATTTTAGATATTAGATTGTGTGTAACCCCAGATATTACCCCTTTTTGATGTACCAAGGCACCAAAGCCGGTATTCAAAAGCCAGCCGTCATCCATAAAAACTATCCGCGTCTATAATGGAAAGACTATATTTACTTTTACCCCTTAAAACAAAGTAGGCAGAGAACAAAATAATACATATATGAACATTACAGACAAGCTAACATCTTACAAGATACATGTAGAAGCGGTTAACTGTGATACGCGCAGATGAAGCAAGGACCAGATAAACGAAGAACAATTACTCCATTTTCGAAATTATGGTGCCACTTTGACGTCATGTGAGCGAAGTATATTTCAGGATACTCAATAACTATTTAGCTAATTCCATAGCAATTCTATGCATACAATAATGTCTCTTCTTTTTGTATTTACGTAACATGTGCTGAACAATTTCGTTGCCAGAGTGTAAACGAGTATATCAATTGGATTGGTGTGACAAAAGTTCACAATTATCTGAGATTGTTCACGGGTCATGATATGCATGGGGTAGACTGTGCCGACTATGGTAGACCAGACCAAATCATGAACTGTGGTTCCATGAAAAATAGTCCTAGAATCTGAAATTCGACATTCAATATTCAGCCGTGGTTCACAAAAGAATTTCCGCGTCAATAATCGAAATACCTTTTTCGTTCGTAGAAAACATAATATTGATCATTTTCTGATTTCACTGCAACAGTTTAATACGGTTCTGTAAAACTGGGATGGTTTCATCTTGTTCTACTCTGGGGAAGGGGTAAAGTGTAAAAATGAGTTCCAAACTGCTCCACTAAAATGCAGCCTTGGCCGTTTATCCCGTGCTGCACATTGTGGAACATCCCGAAACTGCATTAAAGAACACTCCCCTTGTGGTAGCCAAGTTTAATGCCTGATCAGTCGTTCCTGTGACTGACAGAAATAACAGCATAAAAAACTTGGCAACCCTTGTAGACCCAAAAGAAGCCTCGTGAATTTGAACTTAAAGCCACTGTCCTGGTCACTGTCCTAACCCAAATGCAAAAAAATAGTTAGTTACCCTAATTTTTTTTAAATGACGACACGTCATCAAGGAGACCATCTTGAATGCTTTACTTTTTCTATTAGAGCTTAACCCAAGGGCATAATGTGACAAGTTTCAGCCCCCTGGCTCGAGGGGTAAGAAACATATTTTGGAGGGAGGCGAAATGCCTCTTCCACCCTATATGCTATGATAATACTAAAAATATTCAGGAAAACAACAGGAAAAGGGAGATGTACTCCAATGTCTTTGGATATACTACTGTATATACAGTATATACTGGAGAAAAGCATGTTTTACAACGAAAAGTCCAAGGGTCACTGCATTCCTAAACAAATTCATGATGTATTTAGGAAAAACTAACTCTTACACTCCAAAATTTAAACATATTTATCGTGAGTATGTTGAAGCCAATTTTCGCTTTTGTTAAAAGCTGCTGTTCTTTTTTTGTTTTTGTTTTTTGTACTGAATTCCCAAACGGAACTCATTGCAAGATTCCGGTACTAACCCGTATCTGTCATGTCTGTCCGAATTTCTATTGCTTCGAGTTGCTGGAATTCGTTTAGTTGATATGCACAGCAGTGACAAATGGCGTTCAGTATTATTGCACAATAAAATATTATACTAGATTACCAATTTGGGACCCTGAATGTCTCTTTTCCTGCTGATTTCCATGATGGGTCTGTCTGTCTGTTTTTAATTTGGATGGCGCATTCAATTTAATAAAATTATTCGCGCCAGATCGTTACATTGAGTTTGATGTACAACATAAATATTGATTTTAAAATATCCTACTATACGGAATTTTAATAATTTAAACAAGAGCCCAAGGGGCTTCAATATACGCCCGTATATCTGGAATTACATCGGTTCAAATTTCAAGGTTGTTTAATAGCCTTGATTCCAATTGATCCAGCAATCCAGAGAAAGGTCTACAATTTTTTGCTTATGAGAATGTAACATATATCACATCTTATATTGAATGATAAACTAAAATGAGCTTAACTATTGGTAACCAGTTGACCGTGAAGCAAGAGCTGAGAGGTCACATATCCCACACTGAAATCGACAATAGTCAAACACAAGAAAATAGTAGTTTTCCTGCAAATGGATTCCTTTCAGACGAGAGAATTTTTCATGAAGGAAGAAGAAAGTGATGAAGTAAACCTTTGTTCTTGAGTTAATAAACAGGTTCATAAAGGACTCCTCTTCCCGTTAAATTAGTAAATGTATGGTTTTTATTTCACAACAGTTTAACTAAATGAAGCGTTTCAAACATGGGAGACAACTCCACAGGACAATACCATATAAATGCAGGGAAAAGAACTTCGAATATTCCAACAATATTCCAGCACATTTAGTCAGCTAAGCTTGATTCGGTTCTGGGGGACTGCGACAGACCTTTGACAAATTGATCTCATATGTATGGCTCCACTTTGCCATGCGATTAAGGTATACTCAAAGTTTGGTACCAATCCATACCTTGAAACTAGAGCTATCGCATGGACAACAAATGTTAATGGATGAATGGACAGAACGCAACATCGCATTACACGACCTCGTCTTCGACAGGCACATGAAAATGTGACTTTTAATGATTTCGGGGTCACAGTGACCTTGACCTTTGACCTTGACCTCAATTTTGGTACACAACACATCGTCTTCCCTCAATCTATCAATGTCCACAAAAAATCATGATTTTTAATGATTTCCTGATGTTGGGGTCACAGTGACCTTGACCTTGACCTTTGACCTTGGCCTAAATTTTGGTACATGACAAACCGTCTCCCCTCAATTTCTCAATGGACACAAAAAATCATGATTTTTAACACTTTCACGATTTGGGGGTCACAGTGACCTTGACCTTTGACCTTGACCTACATTTTGGTATGTGACACATTGTGTCCCCCTAATGTATCTACTGACACAAAAAATGTTATTTTTAATAATTTCCTAATTTTGGGGTCAGTGACCTTTGACCTTGCCCTAATTTTTGGTATGCATCACTTCATTTCCGCCTATTGAATCCACTCACAAAAAATTAGAAATTTTCAACGATTTCCTGATTTTTCAACCACACTGACCTTTGACCTCTGACCTTGACCTACATTTAATATGCAACACATCGTCCCTCCCCTAGGGCATCCACTCACCAAAAATTAGAACTGTAGATAGAAAACTGTCAACGATCAATGATTTCCTGATTTTTGGCAACAGTGACCTTTGACCTCTGACCTCGACCTCAATTTCGGTACGCGACATCATCTCCACCTAGCGTATCCACTCACAAAAAATTGCAACTGTGGATAGAAAACCTTGAGAGATATAGACCGGACACGAACACTTCAGTGATTTCCTGTTTTTTAGGCCAGTGACCTTTGACCTGTGACCTCGACCTTCATTTTGGTACGCGACACATCGTCTCCCCGTAGGGTATCCACTCACCAAAAATTGGAGCTGTGGATAGGAAACTGTCCCAGATATAGACCGGACACGAGAACCGGACAGACGGACAGACGGACGGAAACCGCCATCACATAATACGTCCGCCTTTTGGGCGGGCGTATAAAAATCATGCAGAATAACCAAACTCCAAAGGCGTTATTTAGTGGCACGGAAAGGTTAGAGACATAAAAGGAAGGGTATATATATATATGGACCAACAAACTTAATTTAATGATAATAAAATCCCAACGACCCTATCTATAAAAATTATAAAGCTGAGTTAAAAAGGCCAATATAGTACATGCATATTTTGTTTAACCTAAAACAAACTCATGGCTTTAGATATGAGTAGGTGGTGAGTAAAAATGAAATTTAATATAATATCTCTACTCATTCCGGTGAACACCGTGAATGATGACCTCCGCTGGTATCATCAGACACCAATGTCCGACCAGAACAAGCAGAGACATCATTTAAAACAAAACTCTTTAATTGAGCAGAAATATCAGTATAATTTCTTAACCACAAATAAGAAAATATATGTTAAATTATACTTGAATTTTATTATTCACAACTTTTAATATGTATGTACTGTAAATTAACCAATATAATTATAAATAATTCAACTGGGTGGAAGGGGAGATAACAAATGTAATGTTAACTCCCCCAGACAAGATAGTGAAATGTAAAACAGAATGATAAATCAATATAAATTAAAATCTACGTGTGCGCAGCACAAACCTATAAATAGCCAAAAATACTTTATCACGGTTCTTTTGAGGTTTTAAGATTGATTCCATGGTATGGTTAAACGGCTCAATGTAACGATCCCAATCCATCGGTGGCTCTGCGCACAACTTTTTAAGCATGTTCTTTAGTGTACCGTTGAATCGTTCTACTAAACCATTACACATTGCGTGGTATGGTGTAGTTCGGAGCTGTTCGATAGAAAGTAGCCGACAAAACTCTGTCATCATTCCAGATGTAAAATTGCTCCCATTGTCCGTTAAAATAGACAGCGGAATTCCAACGCGTGAGAATATGCCCCAGAGCGCTTTAGTCCAGTCAAATTGAGGTTGGACCAACCACAAATTGCAACAGAATTGTTTTTGCTGCAGTGCATTTCCAAAATGTCTCTAGAATAACATACTAAAAGTCTACAAACAGATATGCATGGGAAATATATTAAATTTCAAGTTGAAATTTGAGGTATTTTTCGCGAAATTTCAGTGTTTACCTGTCTCTTTCTCTTATAAGAAAACCTTGTACTTGGTTCTAAGCGTGAAAGAAATGGGTCATTACTTACACTCATTCCATTCGTTACCATATCAAGGTTATACTCAGCCTAAAATAATACCCTTGGACGAAAATATTTATGGAGAAATTCAAAATGGCAGATGTATGGGGTCATTATAAATCGGAACTTTTACCATTTTCATGACAGTCCAGGCAATCTATCCGGGGTTTTTTAGCTGGACCCAAAACAAATTGAAACAGAATTTTTTCACTGGTATGCATTTCTAATAGGTTCCCAGAACAACATACTAAAAGTCTACCAAAATCTATTTGGTGGAGATACGACTGTTTTTTGAAAACAAAGATACGCCATTTTATAATACATAATAGGCCATTATACCTCATATAAGCAAGGTAGAATATTGTTTTTTCCGTGAATAAGGACAGTTTATCATCCAGAAATCCAATTAATACATGACCCAGGGTACAGTATGCCATGGTGGTGAAAACATGTGTCTTCCCGGTGGATTTGCTCATAAGCGTAGATAGCAAACTGATAGTTCAGCATCAGGCTATATGAATTATACATGGTAATATTCAGACAGTTAACATTTTTGCCATTAGCATAATCATATGAAAGAGGAATTCTCTCCCAAAATAAATGAAATGACAAGCTGTGATATATTTTCCTTCAACCGATAACTGTCAAAAACAATATTTTCACAAACCCACTCATGGAAATATCTCTCTATTATCACAACTTGTGCCTTGTTGAAAAATACAGCTCTGCAAACCATTAATGATCTATCGCAATTGTGTGTCAGATATGTTTTGACGAAAGAAGAATAATTATGCAGATCCTATCAGCTAATTATCAAGCAAATAATAATCTAGATTATAGGCAAACTTGATGTTCTACCATGACGTTCTACCATGCCATTTACCAGGTTTCATTTTACATTTTCAACAATATAGATCATGCTCCTACAGATGCATCTTCTTCAGCGGCAATCCTTCTTGCATTTGCACCTGATAACTTCAAAGAGTGCCAGTGGAACTGGTGGCAGTTCAGTTTTCACAGAGAGAAGCCGTCCAGCCTCATTCTTGTGGCTGCAATGGATGGTCTTCCCCTTTCCACTCTAAACACGCGAACCTTGATACTTAGCTGATGCTGATGTTGGTGGAAGGTTTTGTACCTGCACATGTATGGTTCGTTTATGTCACAGAAATGCTTGTATCTCATGCAGCCAATTGCTTCGTCAGGGTTACCATTGTATAAACACACAAGCACCTGCAACAGATAACCTCCATCGGGACTTCCAATGGCCTGGTTGTACACTTCAGTTTGTTGGCGAAATATCTCACTGAGCGTTGTTTTCTTTACGGCCGCACATTTGCCAGTGCCATATGATCAGTATACTGTGTCACAGCCCTGAATGGCATGCACAAACAGCATATTTGTGCAGACTTACATTCCCAGCACAACCTTTGTCTTCTTGACATTCCAAACTATCCGTTTCTTTGCATTCTCTTTTGGCTGAAAGTAGATGTCATTGTCATCCATGTCTGCATGAAAACAGAGCAGAACTAACAGGTCAATATCATCACCAACCAAAGTTTTGATGCTTTCAGTCGATTAAACGGTAGCTTTTACAATAAAAAACATCTGCATATGAAACATCCCGCCCTTTCCAACTGGTCACTCATGAGAGTAATGAACTGCTACTTGTTGACGTTGTTTGCTAGGAATTCGTCTTTCTTTGACTGAATGACCATGTCACTAGCGGGGCCGGAGAGTTTGGAATGTCAAGAAGACAAAGGCTGTGCTGGAAATGCAAGTCTGTACAAATATGTTGTTCGTGCATGCCATTCTGGGCTGTGACACAGTATTCCGACCATATGCCATTGGCAAGGGTGCTGCCTTGGAGAAGACAACTGTGACTGAGCTATTTCGCCAACAAGCTGAAGTGTTCATCCAGGTCATGGGGATCCCGATGAAGGGCATTTATTGCAGCAGCATAGAAAACGCTTATATGTTTATACAGTAGTAACCCAGACAAAGGAATTGACTTGAGGGGAAGACCATCCATTGCAGCCACAAACATGGGAGTGGACAATTCAATCGGTTTCTCCCTGTGAAAACTGATCTGCCACAAGCTTCAGGGGTTACTTGAGGTTATCAGCTGGAACTGCAAGAAGGATTGCAGCTGAAGCAGATGCGCCTGTAAGGATCATGGCCTGGATTGTTCAAGTGTGTGTGGAGAATGCAAACGACTGAGCTGTGCAAACTCATCAAACCCAGACCTTTGAAAATGATGGTATTGGGATTGATAGGGCTGTGAAATATTCCTCAACTTATGGCAGTGTTCAGGAGGAATAACAACAAAAGACATCAACTATATGTATGAGAAGTCACTTCCCCTAATAATGTTACCATGAACCAGAATGTAAAATGAAGCATGATAAGTTATGCCGTCAACTTTAAATTTGCCTGTAATTCAAAGTATTATTTGTTTGATAATTGAATGATATATTAGGATCTGCATAATTATTCTTCTTTCATCAACAACATTTGTCTTACAAACAATTGTGATGGATCATAAATGTTTGGCAGATTGCCGTTATATATCTGAACTATTGCTAAACGCGACGTTGAATCTAATTTCTCTCTCTCTCCTGATTGGCAAGGCTGCATTTTTTTCAACAAGGTACAAACACTATTGAATGTCGGACCCGACACTTGCTACGTGCTTGTGATAATAGAGTTATATTTTAATAAGTTGAAGGAACTATTGTCTGTGATTGTCATAGGTTGAAAGAAAATATATGACAGCTTCCCTTTCGGATAACAATGCTATGGAAATAATGTCAACTGGCAGGATATTACCATGTATGATTATATACCCTGGTGCTGAACTATCGTTTTGCTATCTACTTTTATGAGCAAATCCATTGGGAATGCAAATGTGTTCACCGCCATAGAATAATGTATCCTAGATCATCATGTATTGACTGGATTTCTGGATGATAAACTGTCCTTATTCAGAGACAAACCAATATTTTCTATCTTCTTATATGAAGCATGATGGTGTATCTTTGTTTTAGAAAAAGTCGTATCTCCACCAAATAGATTTTGGTAGACTTTTAGTATGTTGTTCTGGGGACCTATTACAAATGCATACCAGTGAAAAAAATTCCGTTGCATTTTGTGTTGGGTCCAACTAAAAAAAACCAGATAGATTGCCTGGACGGTCATGAAAATTGGAAAAAGTTTAGATTTAGAATGACCCCATACATCCGCCATTTTGAATTTCTCCATAAATATTTTCGTGCAAGGGTATTATTTTAGGCTGAGTATAACCTTGATATGATAAAGAATGGAATGAGTGTAAGTAATGATCCATTTCTTCCACGCTTAGTACCAAATACAAGGTTTTCTTATAGGAACAAGAGACAGGTAAACACCGATATTTCGCGAAAAATACCTCAAATTTCAACTTGAAATTTAAGATATTTCCCATGCATACGAGATTGTAGACTTTTAGTATGTTATTCTGGGGACCTTTTTGAAAAGCATAGCAGTGAAATAAATTCTGTTGCAATTTGTGGTGGGTTGACCCCCAAAATGCGCTAGATTTACTTGACTACTTCTGCTACTCGCTCGGTAGTAATATCGGGCAAAGCTATCGCTTCAGGATATCGCGTTGAATAGTCTACAACAGTCAAAATATATTTATTCCGACTTTCTGTTCTTGGTTGAATCGGTCCTATGATATCCGCAGCTACTCTGTTGAACGGTGTATCAACTAGTGGCATCTTTTCTAACGGGACTTTTGGGACCCTACCCTTGGCCACGGTCTTTTGACAAATGTCGCAAGACCGACAAAATCTCTCAACGTCAGAATTTATACCTGGCCAGTAAAAATTGCTCACTATTCTATCAAGTGTTTTCCTCGTGCCAAGATGACCTGCCATAACAGTGTTATGACCAAGTTTCAATACAGATTTTCTGAGATCGGTAGGTACTACTAACTGTTTTATCTCTGTTAGTGCCAGAAGATTTAGTGTACAAGCGATATAAAACACCATGTTTATAGGCAAAACCTTCAGTTCCCGACCCAACCGGTTTCGAGTCATGTTCAGTTTTTGCACGGTCATGAAACCTTCCAAGTGAAGCGTCATCTTTTTGCATGGCGATCAAACTTTCACGAGTCACATTTGGCATGTCAATTTTCGGTACGTTAAGTGGTGGCATTGGATTATGAACTTTAATAGCCCGACTCCGGGTCTGAACTGCGTTAGTCAATTCCAATTTTGTATCAAGTTCTGAATTTACATCGCTAATTTCATCACGTGACATGCTAGATGTCTTACCGTCCAAAACCTCGTGGTCAACGTCAACACTCAACGAATCAGATGACCAACAATCAGTCACATGATCAACCATATAAGAGTTTTCCGGGCTAACCGCTGCACCTGGCACATTACCTACAATCAAATCGCAAACAGGGTTTGGCATACATAAGGCTTCAACTACACCAGTGTAAAACGGTGTTTGAATGAAGATACGAGCAACTGGAGCAACACGCACAGTACGATCAATCATGACATACCATTTCTCTTGACCTAGTAGTTCGTTATCGTCAACAAGACCTCGGCAGACGACTACACCGCTGCACCCAGTATCGCGCATTACACGCACTTTCTGCGAACCTACAAAACCTTGTTCAATATGCAACCCTGACAACTCAATTTCAGAGTCAGAACACGAACCACTGAGAACCGGTATATTGCATCCACATTCCAAGATTGCTGTACCATCTCCTAGAGAACAATTATGGTCATTTCTAGGTATAGACTGATCAACACGACAAAAAGCGGTGTACGTTGGTCTTCTAGGCTTATCATCGTTTAAACGTTTCTTGCACTGACGGGCCAGATGACCCACAGAATGACACCTGTAACAAGTTATCTCCCCTTGGCTTGATTTATTTTCATTATCCAACTTGTCAGTATTATCATTAGATGCCGTGTCACCTTTCTGACCTGGTTTCGGAGATTGGTTCGCATTACCGGGCTGACTTAGATGTTGCCAGTTACGGGCTTCCATATATGTTTCAGCTAACTTGACTAACTCGTTAATATTCTGAGGAGAACGCTCACGAATAAAAACTGCAAGATCTCTTGGTGCATTTGAAATAAACTGCTCTTTCAGAAAGACTTGGCGCAAACCTTCAAAATCTTTCTCAACCCCAGATAAATCTACCCACCTATCCAAATATGTCCCAAGCCTAAACCCAAATTGAGCAGGACTGGTTTTGAAGTGAACAACTTTTTTCTGAAACCATCTTCCGTTAACCGGAAACGTTTAAACAGTGCTTCCTTGAGTTTTGCATAATTCCCTGCCTCTTCAGTAGACAAACGAACATATACATCCAAGGCCTTACCTGTTAAAAGCGCGCCGAGATAAACGGACCTATCTTCGGGTTTCCACTTTTGAGAGTCGGCATAACGTTCAAAACGCTCAATATAAGAATCAAGTTGATCCTTATTTTCATTAAAGACAGGCAACTTGGGTCTGAACTCTACAACATTACGGTGGACTGGTAGCGCCTCATTAGCAGGCTGAGCTACCGCGCGTTTCTCGACAATTTCCAAT
Organism: Hanleya hanleyi; assembly: GCA_036873755.1. Classification (NCBI taxonomy): domain Eukaryota; kingdom Metazoa; phylum Mollusca; class Polyplacophora; order Lepidopleurida; family Hanleyidae; genus Hanleya; species Hanleya hanleyi. The sequence continues at coordinate 26,871 of JAVTVY010002700.1, forward strand.
TCCATGCGCCTAAGCTCTAATTCTTGGGCACGCAATCTCTTTCATGAGCACGTATTTCACGTTCACGCTCTTGTTGTTCTTGTTGTTCTTTTTCAAAGCGTTTACGCTCTTCGTCGATGAAAAGCTTTAACTCCATCCCTCCTAACCCTAACTCTTTACCACAGCGCATCAAGTGCGCAATATCCGCCATAGCCTAGCCGTCCTATAAACTAAGACAAAACGTACAATGAGGAATAATTACACGCGAAAATTTCTCTACTTCGCAACACACACGCCTACTAATGCTCAATACAAAACGTGATGATCAATCACCGTCAAAAAATTGAAAACAAAGCGCAAGGCAAATGGCAAAATTTAGTCGCTGGTGAAAACTGCCAGCCGCCTATATCAAGGCTTAGTGACTTGTTCACTACCGGGATAACGAATACATCCCGCGGAGTAGCGGTTTATTTTATTAGGGGGCCAAGCCAGTATGGCTGGTCACCTTTTGTTATTGGTATTATTATTATTATTATTATTCTTCTTCCACCAGATTTTATGTCACTCGTACAGTCAACACCGATATGCCGATATCGCTGAAACTTGACATGGTGATTTGCCCATATTGGAACTAATGCATATCCCCCAATTAAGCTGATTGGCCAAAAGCTTCGGCGGCCATCTTGGATTTACCTTCCAAAAAAGTATGATTTCAAAGATCCTCTTCTCTGGAACCACTGGGTCGATTGACTCGAAACTTGGTACACATGCTCAATGGATCTGGGGCTCTCAGATTTGCTTTTGAAAATTTGTTCCGTAAAACAAGATGGCCGCCATTGACCAATCAAAATTGTCGGATTTTCAAATGACGGATTTGGATGGGGAAAGTGACTACACATATGCATTACCATTTGGCGATCACGAATATGTAAAAATTTTCCTTCTAGGTCACGTGTTTTGGCCGCCATTTTGAATTTTGTCAGAAACGGAACACATCTTGTACAGGCTATAACTCTGGAACTGTGGGGGGTACAGCCTTGCAGTTTGTTGCATTATATTCTCCAGGAGTAGCCCTTTCGGAAGTATGCCAGCCATTTTCACGTAGCTTCAATAGTTTTGCCGCTATAGGAGAATCAAAATTGTCAAATTTTCAAATAATGCCGAAAATCGCCTAATTTGAGAAGTACTTTTGTGTAATATTACACGAACGACGAGTCGGATTATTCTGATATTTCGCATGCATACTCGTTGCATAACGGCTATGATGACAGCAAAATTTCAGCATGATCGCAGTATTAGTTTCAGAGGTATGGTAGAACGTGACATTTGAGTAGGTCTGAGCTTATGGCTGAAACTAAACTTAACGAAAACAGACTGTGAGAAGCGCTATCTCCGGACGACTAATTTCCAAGCTCAACTTTCTCCCATCAAGTCATTGTCTGGACTCCAGGGACCGTTTTCTGTACCTATTTTATTCTACTAACATTTTGATTTCGATGAAGGAGCCGTCTAGGACGCAAACAAAGGCCAGAAGCGTGTTTCCCACGTGCTGCTGACCAAGAAAAAGTGTTTTTTGAAGGAGACCAAGACTGGACTGTATCTTGGCCCCCTGCATTGCCGCTCGCGGCTATATTTTTTTTTTGTAATTTGTATTTTATTCAGTTTTATAATCCCTCATGTAGAACAGATCTTACATAGTACATTTACATCAAGCAGATTCCCCCATATATCGCAGATATTTATTCTGTGTAGCAAGTTGGTATTAATTGCATGTTCAGCAGAGTTTATGCGAAAGAGGGAGGAACCAAAAGAAACCTATAAACAAGTCAATAATAACCCGCAATTACCCGCACATCCCTATCCTATATCCTGCGAGTGTCAACTGTCACTGGCAGGAGGAGTAACAAAAAGCAAATGACATGATGACCAAAATGTCCAGAATTTTTCATTTTCACCTCTCGAAGAAAAATTGTATTTACTTTGATTATATACAGTTTCAAGATTAGTAATAATATTATTGAATAGAGGCTTCTGCTGTAAGGCTTTGCATTTGTAGATAACATATTTAATGGATGTAAGTATATAGTTTAGACTGTTATTGCTGTTCCCCGGAATTCCGAAAATAGCCCTTTCCTTAGAAATGCTTAGCCTTACACATGTTAATGAATGAAACCATTGTTCAAATTCCTGCCAAATAGCTTGGGTTACGTCACATCCCCAAAATAGGTGTATAATTGACTCTTCTTCCTTTTTGCAAAAGGTACATAGTGAACAAGTTGCTGGTGTTATTCTATTGGCTGAGACATTTGTTGTTAGAATTCTGTTAAGGATCTTATATTGGAACCATCGAAGGTGAGTAGCGGTTTATGGTAAAAGTTACTATTTAACCAAAGCAACACCCCGCTAGCTCCCCTATCTGTTCTCACCAAATTACCATTAGGCAAACTACTGTGCAGTGTGAAGTGTAAATGTTTAATGTGTAATTCAACACCCTTATTAACCCTTGGGCATTGCAACAGAAACAAAAAATATATATATATCTACCGAGGCAACAAAAGGCTTACAATTTATAAATTCACCTTTATTCCTACCCGTTATCAAGTTTTACCGATAGGCAATATCCTGGACGAGCCCCCAGTGTCACGCGTGACACGTCACGTTTTGCGTCACGTGTAATATGCCACGTGTTTTTCTCACAAAATAAAATATGAGTCTGCCTATCGTACTCGTTTGCGGGGAGGAAGAAATAAGGTGCCAATACAGAAGTGCAATTAAACAGACTTTACTGACAGAACAATTAACATTTGCATACATAACAATAAATTAGGCAAAACAAAGAAAATATGTAGTTGCAACCCCAATCAAATTAGCAACTATTCACGTGAACAGTCCGCCCTTAATATGCCCTATCGGTCAACCATGGAACGGTGATACACAGCGGCAGTCCAGAGTCTCTACACAGCTCAACTGTATACAGCGGGGACGTGGTTAACGCGGAACACGATTCACCATCGATCCTCCACTCGGTCTATTGCAGTCCCCGATGATATGGTGTTCTATTTGTGCCAAGTTTCCGTCGCCTTTTCAAAACGCGACGTCGCCTTTTGAAACGCGACGTCGCCTTTTGAAACGCGACGTCGCGTTTTTAAAACACGACGTCGCCTTTTGGAAAACACGACGTCGCCTTTTAAAACGCGACGTCGCGTTTCTTTCCTATGTTTTTGCATTGTAAAACTCGACACAACGGAACTCGACGTCGCGTTTTCAAAAGGCGACGTCGTGTTTCACCCACGTCTTGTTTGGCAATGTTAAAAGATAGGAAAGAAACGCGACGTCGCGTTTTAAAACGCGACGTCGTGTTTTTTAAAAGGCGACGTCGCGTTTTCAAAAGGCGACGTCGCGTTTTCAAAAGGCGACGTCGCCTTTTGAAACGCGACGTCGCCTTTCGAAACGCGACGTCGCCTTTCGAAACGCGACGTCGCCTTTTGAAACGCGACGTCGTGTTTTGATAGTAGAACTGCGCATGTCTAGGGATCATTTATTTTCAAGAAATTGTGTAGTGACTATAGATACAATGCTTTAGTTAGACAAGACAAATGACATACATGTAGATATATGTAGAAGACTGTGTAAATGAAATGTGTGGTAGGAAACTTCGCTGTGCTTATATCCGTCTCAGAAATTAGGTCATGTATATCCATTGAGTATACGCACCCCTCAAGACAAGAACAAGCTGACATTATTAGTGCGCATAATGCATGTATTTAGACAATGTTTCCTCATTAGCTTTCAGTTACTTGTACAGCGACCAATTAATTTTTTTTCAAGATAATCATCCTGTCCGTCCTCTAAACGTTTGTCAGGCTTTATTATTTTTATATTATTCACATTGTATCATTAATCTTGGGTGTAAAACTCGGCTGGCAGTGTCGTTTATTACTTGACTTTAAATTGCCATTTCACTATGCATTCAGTTATAGCACAATGCACTCATGGACTCACTAAGTGAAAGCTGTGCCGTTAGTGTCACCCATAGAGGACATTTAAATGTTGATTGATTAATTTATTTCAACTGGGTTAAAACGGTCCTCGGTGAAAATAGTTTCTACCTAGACCAACACATTTTCACTTGGCTGTAAATCTTTCACCACCAGGTGTAAAAATGGAAGCTGGATTGATCTGCATGGGTGGAAAACATTCCAGCCAGGTGCTTCTCAGGTTAATGATATTAAAAGTGACTTACCAAGTTGAGTAATACGTTATTGAATTTGAGCTTTGAACCCTTTGTATAGTTATTTATACGCTATGTAGCGGTTTTAAAATAATTGGGCACTCTATCGCAAAAAAACAAATTATCTTAGTTCAGATAGGTCAATGCTACCACCACCTATTTTTATCAAAAATAGGAAAATAAGCGTGTAACCATTCCCGGAGACGCCGCCACAAATTTAGGTTCGTTTATTCCAATCTCAGTTAAGAGTTTCTGCCCTTATTGCTTCGCTCTCCTATCAAAGTCTAGTTTCACGATAAAGGTGACAACCTTGTAACCCACAGTTTTGCTGATAGAATTGGAACCCTCTACTATTGTGATTGTCTTATAATTCTCTGAGATGGTCAAGCGGATAGCTCTGGCTCACTAATAACAAATGCTCCCTAAACCTGCACATGCGCAGTTGAAAGACCAAAAGGCGACGTCGCGTTTCGAAAGGCGACGTCGCGTTTCGAAAGGCGACGTCGCGTTTCAAAAGGCGACGTCGCGTTTCGAAAGGCGACGTCGCGTTTCGAAAGGCGACGTCGCGTTTCAAAAGGCGACGCGTTTTGAAACGCGACGTCGCCTTTTGAAAACGCGACGTCGCCTTTTAAAAAACACGACGTCGCGTTTCTTTCCTATCTTTTAACATTGCCAAACAAGACGTGGGTGAAACACGACGTCGCCTTTTGAAAACGCGACTTCGAGTTCCGTTGTGTCGAGTTTTACAATGCAAAAACATAGGAAAGAAACGCGACGTCGCGTTTTAAAAGGCGACGTCGTGTTTTCCAAAAGGCGACGTCGTGTTTTAAAAACGCGACGTCGCGTTTCGAAACACGACGTCGCGTTTCGAAACGCGACGTCGCGTTTCAAAAGGCGACGTCGCGTTTTGAAAAGGCGACGGAAACTTGGCACAAATAGGACACCATACGTAGACCTACATCTATTCTTGGAAGTGATCCCGGATCTCATGGTAACATGTGCTCGTTTAGATATTTGATAATGCCAGTCTAGATTAACACGGTTAAAGGTTCAAACGCTGTTATTCCAGTTGATGTAAGTGAAGTACGGCAGACGTGGCTCATATTACATACGCAGTCTTAAAAATACAGAACGCGACGTTAAACCGCTCTCTCTCTCTCTCTCTCTGTCTCTCTCTCTCCCCCTCTCTCTCTCCCCCTCTCTCTCTCCCTCTCTCTCTGTCTCTCTCTCTCTCTCTTAAAAATACATGCTTGGATACAAGAGGTGATCGGTACTAAAACAGATCCAATATGCGTGACTCTGATATGCGATTGTGTAGACTATCATATTGGGTGCAGTTTGAGACTATCTGCGTAACCCTCCAAGCAAAGGATCATGGGTAAATACAAACTGGCGTTCATGTAGGGTATCAGAAATGATTTCGTCTTTTTTGTCCAGGTGTTTGCTTTTCAGATGAAAGTGAACAAAAACTAATTTAGTTCACGTCAGATTAATATTTACTAATTTATTATGCATTTTTTCTCGAAGGAATTTGTATGAATAATAAAAGCGAAGAAAAATCTCTACTTTTGGGAAAATTACATAGATGTGACGTATCATCGTCACGGCCATCTTGGAATTTTGTACACTTTTTGGTAGAGCGTGTCTGGAGGGGCATAGTGTGGTAAGATTATCCCCCCTCGTCCCTAAAAAACGAAACTATTTAGGAGGGCAATCTGCACCGTCCATGTCGCGGTACACGGTAAATCGCTCAGGCCAGACAGAGGAAATTGGTACATAAATACATGCATGGCTGAGACATGTAATCAGTATTTAAATACATGCATAGTTGGAAGAGGTAATCGGTACTTACTACATGCATTGCTGAGAGCGCAAGTCTGTACTCAAATACATGCATAGTTGGGAGAGGTAAACAGTACTTAAATTCACGCATGGTTGGGAGAGGTTATCAGTACTTGAATACATACATGGTTGGGAAAGGCAATTGGTACTTTGAAATATGTATGGCTGGGAGAGTAATCCGTATTTAAACACTTGCATGGCTGAGAGAGGTAATCGGTACTTATTACACGCATGGCTGGGGGAGGTAATCAGTACTTGAATACATGCATGGTTGGGAGAGGTTATCAGTACTTAAATACACGCATGGTTGGGAGAGGTTATCAGTACTTGAATACATACATGGTTGGGAAAGGCAATTGGTACTTTGAAATATGTATGGCTGGGAGAGTAATCCGTATTTAAACACTTGCATGGCTGAAAGAGGTAATCGGTACTTATTACACGCATGGTTGGGAGAGGTAATCAGTACTTAAATACATGCATGGTTGGGAGAGGTTATCAGTACTTGAATACATACATGGTTGGGAAAGGCAATTGGTACTTTGAAATATGTATGGCTGGGAGAGTAATCCGCAATTAAACATTTGCATGGCTGGGAGAGGTAATCCTTACTTGTTACATGCATAGATGAGAGCGCTAATCTGTACCTAAATCCATGCATGGTTGGGAGAGGTAATCCTTACTTGTTACATGCATGGATGAGAGCGCTAATCTGTACCTAAATCCATGCATGGTTGGGAGAGGTAATCCTTACTTGTTACATGCATGGATGAGAGCGCTAATCTGTACCTAAATCCATGCATGGTTGGGAGAGGTAATCCTTACCTGTTTCATGCATGGATGAGAGCGCTAATCTGTACCTAAATCCATGCATGGTTGGGAGAGGTAATCCGTACAGAAATATATGCATGGTTGCCAGAGGTAATCGGTATTTATTACATACATAGTTGGGAGAGGTAATCACTACTTAAATCGATGTATGGTTGGGACAGATAATCAGCATTTAAATCCATGTATGGTTGGGAGAGATTAACAGCACTTAAATCCATGCATGGTTGGGAGAGCTAATCAGTAATTAAATACATGCATGGTTGGGAGAGGTATTCGGTTCTTAAATCCATGCATGGTTGAGAGAGCTAATCAGTAATTAAATACATGCCTGGTTGGGAGAGGTAATCAGTACTTAAATACAGGCATGGTTGGGACAGGTAATCGGGGTGGGAGTGATTAAGTAGGATTCTACGTCGTTTCCAACTATGTTTCAGTCATATCGGGATGGTGCCTACATATGCGCCAGGAAATGAGCGTGTCCACAGTACCTATTATCCTGGACACTGATCATCCCTGCCAGTACAGCACCCATCCAAGTATTGATCGGACCCAACGTTGTTTAGCTTCGTTGATCTGACGAGCATGGTTCTGACAGGGATTTCGTACCTGAATACTTGCATGGTTGAGACAAGTAATCGGTACTTAAATCCATGCATGGTTGGAAGAGGTAATCGAACATAAATCCATGTATGGCTGGGAGAGGTAAACAGTACTGAAATACATGCATGGTTGGGAGAGGTAATTTGTACT
>JAVTVY010002701.1:0-34437 GCA_036873755.1 Hanleya hanleyi
GGATGAGTGGAATTTCCATTTTTAATTGCTTTAAGGCAGGACAGTGAATCTGAGAATATGACATATTTTTTCCTTCTAGTGGATCCAATACCTTCCAAAGCAGATAATAGAGCTTTTGCTTCTGCAGTAAATATGGAACTTTTACCTGGCAGTCGATACGTTTTAGTTTTGGAACTAAAGATAGTAGCACATGCTACTCTCTCGCCATCTTTAGAACCATCTGTATAAATAGCCTGATGTGAACTGTATTTCTCTCTCAGTAGACCGAATTCCTGAGTATACACGAGCTGGCTCGTGTCTGCCTTTTATATTTAGTCAGTGAAATATCTACTTCTGGTGTGGCTAACTGCCATGGTGGAGTTGGCAAGAGCTCGTTAGGTAAAATCTGACTAACTTTAATACCAGCTGCTACAAGATGTGGTTTCATACGGATTCCAAGAGGTGGAATAATCGAGGGTTTTAGCGAATATAAATCTGCGTACTCAGGGTTGAAAACACAGTTATATGCAGGATTTGAGTGGTTCGAACGCAGTTTTGTGATATATTGCAGCGATAATTTAATTCTCCGAAGTTCTAAAGGAATTTCATCCGCTTCTACGTACAAGCTTTCTTTGGGTGATGTTCTGAACGCACCGAGGCAAAGCCTTAGTCCTTGATGGAGAATAGGATCTAGCTTTGCCAAGTTTGACTTGCTTGCACCATTGTAAACAATAGAACCATAATCGAGTTTGGAACGAACAAGCGATCGATATAAATGAAGGAGAGTTTGCTGATCTCCCCCCACTTATAGCTGGCAACGACTTTCAACAAATCCAGAGCTTTCGTGCATTTGGCTTTTAAGCAATTTATATGTGATTTGAATGTTAGTCGTTGATCAAACCACATGCCTAGAAATTTGACCTCTTTTACTACTTTGATTTCAGTTCCGTCTAATTTTAGTTTTGGATCTTCGTGCTGGAAGTATTTTCTGCAAAAGTGTATACAATTTGTCTTAGCTCTGGAGAACTTGAAACCATTTTCTAGACACCATTTCTGAATTCTGTGTAGACAAAGCTGTAATGTTCTCTCAATACTGTGTATACTTTTCCCACTACACGATATATTGAAATCGTCTACAAAAAGTGAGCCATCAATTGATTTATTCAGAACTGCAGCCAGGCTGTTGATCTTAATACTAAACAGAGTAGTAGACAAAATACTGCCCTGTGGGACACCCTGGTCTTGATCGAAATGATCAGACATAGTTGTACCCAAACGAATTTGGAATTGTCTATCATTCAAAAAGTTAGAAATAAAAACTGGTAAACGACCTTTCAATCCCATCTTTTGAAGATCTTTAAGAATCCCGTATTTCCATGTAGTATCATAGGCTTTTTCTAAATCAAAAAAGATAGAAACCACATGTTCGTTCTTGGCGAAAGCATTCTTAACATACGAATCTAATCGGACCAAATGATCAATGGTACTATTTTTTCGGAAACCAGCTTGAATATCAGTAAGTTTCTTTTCAGTTTCCAGGTACCAAACAAGGCGATCATTTATCATGCGTTCCATTGTTTTGCAAACACAGCTAGTCAATGAAATCGGACGATAATTACCAGGGTCTGTAGACAAGAGATGTAGTTTCATTAATTGCTATTCTCTTGGATAGTGATCACGATCTGCATTGACCAATGACTCCCCCAAACAAGAAGTTTCTAAATTTACTAAAGTAATTACCTCTGAAACCTGTACAAGCTTCATAGAAACTATCTTTCTTGTGCCAGATTTCCCATCTCCATCTGTATGCATGAGAGTGTAAGAGCCATATTTGGCAGTGTGGCCAAGACTGTCACATCGCCCATCTCCCGCAAGCACCACAGATCCTATTAGCTTAACTTCTTCTGTAGCCTTTCTTCTTTCCTCCTCCCAACATTCCTGTATCACTGGCAGAATGCTTTGTTTTTGTACTTTATTATACACAGTCTTCGAGAACAACAGGAGGTTCAGCATGTCAGCGAAAGCACTTATTTTGGAATAGGTGCTCCCACTAGTCAATATTGCAGCTGCAATGAGCAAATTGCCCATTGGCTGCTTCCTACCAAGAGGCTGGGAATGCCAGACATATGAGTGACCACTGTGGCAGGAAATCTTGAAACCAACCATCGAACCTCTCGTGAACTTGGAAGATTTTGTGACTGGACTGCCACATTCCTTACAGAATTTGTGAAGATCTTTCAGATTTTCCTCAAACACAATATACTTTTTCATTTTACAGGGGTCGAAAGTTCCAGACTTTTCTGCACTGCTTGATTCACTGCTGTCCGTTGATGGCAAATATTCCGCGAGTTGTTCTTCATCTGTTATCTCTCCACCAAACTTCGAGCGCGATGGTGACTGAATTGGAGAACTTGACTCTGACTCATCAATGAACACTTCCTGCTCGACAGTGCTGTTCCATGTAGTCTGAGTGGCACAAGAACGCAGAGGTCTATTTGCATAAGGGTGATCTCTCCCTGTTCGCCGCGGAGTACCATACAGAGATGATAGCTGAGGAATAGCAGACTGAAATAGAAAATTATAAAACTTCATTAGACAATGAGACTCTACACATACCAGTATTTGTGAGCTTGAAATGGGATTCAGGGCAGCATAAACAGTGGTTTATGACAGAAAAATGATAAAAAAAAATGATTTGAGTAAACTTACTACTTATGCCTCAAAAAGAGTATGATAAAAAAATGTAACCTACTTATACAGAAACTAAAATTAGAAAATTTTGGTATCTCACTGCCAGATTGACCAAAATGAGATGAGCTGTATTGTTCTGAAGGTTGAGATACCTGCTGTCTTGATACAGATGTGGGTGTCTGGGGGTGTACATGTGACTCTGGTTCGGTAAACACCGTGCCCTCTGTGCTCTCCTGTTCCAATTCGACCATTGCCCTAGTAATCGTTTCAGCAGCAGCTTTCCTCTTCTTGGCCCTAGAGGGGCCAATCTTCAAAACAACAAAAACGATATAATCAAATTTTATATTTCCAGGCAGAAAGCTCCAGACAGTAAAACCATTGAAGATTATTGCTTCATTTAACAAATGGAATAATCTTTGAAAGATTAATGATGTAAAAATTAAAATTCCTTTATGCTAGAGATAACTTACTATGAGAAATGGTTATATTACACTGTACCCCCCCCCCCAAAACCCCTAAAACATATGGATAAAATCTCAATGTCTCAATGTATTGGAAAATACCCAGTTTAAAGAATAAACAGTTCCAAATGAATTTACCAGTTTTGGAACTGCTGTAGTACTACTATCGCTTGTAGATTCCCGAGACACAGTTATCTCCTTCTGTGAGGACTCCGACAGTAACTGAAATTTAGGAAGAAACATCATGCTGTGTGCAGAAAAATATCAACACAAAATTGATGGTTTGAGGAGGACATATGCATTTAGCTGTTTAGTACCGATAATAAGTCACAACACCTGTGATATTGCGATTTTGAATAACTTGAAGCCTGCCCCCCCCCCCGCACCTTCGCTACCTAATGTCTTTTTGTTTGCCATCACCCAGTCAACCAATGCATAACAAAAAGTTAACTAAGGAGTAGAAATCATGCCACATCTCGAATTTGAGGGAGCACACATCCTCACACTTGATGAAGCAGCGCGGTGAAACTTAACATTGAGTTGAATAGAGCCATGTCAGAAAACTGTCAATAATTAAAAAATATCAAAGATAAAAGTCATGAAATTAAAGCATGGTTTAGGGAATAGGGACCGTTTTGACATACTAAAGGTTTTTGAACCACAGTTTATGATGAAATGTCTTCCATTGTGCTATCTAATCCCCTGTTAAGATTCACCTCGTTACTCCCCGCAGTGATCGGTGAATAAGGATCAGCCATCTCAAATAGAGTTGATCCAGAAAGTACCCGCAAATACCCTTAGAAACAGCAACGACTACCCACTCAAATGTATGTTGAAAACTGGACCCGCGGTAATCACCCAATTACGAAAATATGTTTCTTTTTGTGGACAGCCATAGGCCTAGATCACCAATACTATAAATAACTTGAACACAATACCTCCCCGATCTTTCTTTGTTGTTCTCGCTTTTCCAACCTGGCAACTGTTGACACTCGTTTTGGTTTGTGAGCGTGACGATGCACAAACTCAGTTGGCACAGCGTCTTCTTTCAGCAATCTTTTCTGCGTTCCCTCGGGATGGATTCCATATTTTGCATAAGCATCTTCCTTGAAACAATCTGGTGAAAAGTGCGCGGAACAAAGTTCTTCGTCGGTTTGAAGCCCTGTCGACTGATGTTATGTTCCCACTGCTTCAGCAAGTCGGGCTTACGCAATGGAAATCGGTGAAATGAGACGTCAATCGGAATATTGTTCGGCCTACTGTCACTGTCAGCCCTGTTGAAACACCCAAACGCCACGCATTGTGACATATTGAATACTCGTACAAACACACACACTTGTCTTCTAATTAAAAACCCTGTATAAATACTCTCAGGTCGTTTCAGAGACTGCGGAAATGTGAACTATACCGGCATGTTATTCTGTTTTAACAGCGAGAATCTTGGAGCCAAGTGACGTCACGCGCAGAGCGCACAAAATAATCCGAATTTTCTGATTGGCTCAAATTTAGCCTAAATTTAACAATGGCGGCGACTATGTCCTGTCGATTTGCAGCCTTTTTCGCGTCTTTCAGAGTTTTTATTTCAGTTGGAAAAAATCGCAAAAAATCACCGTGATGGTTTTTGGACACTGGGGGCATTACTCTTCCGCATGGAATATACTTTGACCATATGTTTTCTATTCCTTTAACGCATTAGTTTACCGAGTTTTTGAATTGATTAATTCGAATTTTGTTTGATCGTCGCTATATAGCTGAAATATTGCTTAATTCTCTCTCTCTCTCTCAAAGTAAATATCAGTCATTGTAGGGGGCCTAAGAAAGGTTGTTACAATTGAAACATTCATTCACATAAATGACACCCTCCCCCCGCCCCCCTTCCACAAAAAAAGAAAAAGAAAGATACACACATAGAGAATGTAGTGATGTGTGACCATTTTCATTCTGGATATGCACTGGCTCAGATAAGGAGTGAACTATTAGTAACACAGTGTTCTTCATCTGTGCTTTTATGTAGCTATCGGTGTTTGATCACACTGTCCGCCACTGGTACAGAGAGCTGTGCATTCAAGAGCCGCCTTTCAGCATTTACACTGTACCCTGCAACCCCTTTTACAACGGCACCTTAGCAGCTTCCGGCAGGCTTTCGTTGCTTCCGGAAAAGTGCTCCACAATATGTCTCATCCACATTTTTCCGTCCTCGTCCAACCCCAGTCACTTGGTGATGGAAGACATGGAGATGCTATCATTGTTTGTGCCCAACAATGCTCAGCCTGATACATTGCCCGTTTGGTATGTTGGGTGAGTGCTGCCTTTGTTGGAGGAAGACCATCCAGCGCTCTCCCTTTCTGTGTAGAGAGCTGTTTGCGACAATCATTCTGTTCGCCTTTTCGGCGTCAATTACAGGAGCCATGACAATCGAGAAGGAAGTCATCAGCACCCATCGCTCTGATGTATTATGTGCTCAACCCAGAGATGTATCTGACCTTTCGCCATGCAAGGAAAGAACTTTCGTTATTTGCCAGTTCATGAAATGGCCAGTGCTTTAGGGCCAGATCATTGTGATGCTTTGCCAATGTTTCACGCCTCTACTGGGTGTGGCACAGTTTCCTTTCTTGGAGGCAGGCAGAAGACGGCATGGGATGCTTGGCAAGTCTACGATGAGGTAACAACGGTGTTCTGCTCTGTTGGTGCTACACCAAAGCCAATACAAGAGTTGCCTAGTGAACTAGAAAGATTTGTGGTGCTGTTGTACGACCGCACCAGCAGTTTGGATAATGTCAATGATTGTCACAAGCAGCTCTTTACACAGAAAGGGAGAGCGCTGGATGGTCTTCCTCCAACAAAGGCAGCACTCACCCAACATACCAAACGGGCAATGTATCAGGCTGGGCATTGTTGGGCACAAACAATGATAGCATCTCCATGTCTTCCATCACCAAGTGACTGGGGCTGCATGAGGACGGAAAAATGTGGATGTGACATATTGTGAACAACTCTTTTGGAAGCAACGCAAGCCTGCCGAGAGGTGCTATGGTGCGGTTGTAAAAAGGGTTGCAGGGTACAGTGTAAATGCCGAAAGGCAGGTCTTCAATGCACAGCTCTTTGTACATGTGGTGGACAGTGTGATCAAACACCGACAGCTACATAAAAGCACAGATGAAGAACACTGTTACTTACAGTTCCCTCCATATCTGTGCCAGAGCATATTATCCAGAATTAAAATGCTCACACAACATTATATTCTCTATTCTGCTGGTGGACGTTTCATCCCGAGGCCCGCCCCCTGTACTTACCTTTTGGTCTTTGATATATGTTGGCATTGTGTGAAGCTGATGCTGGATCGACACCGGGCCTTACAGACTAGTCTTTTGTGCTAAATGCCGTCATTTTCATATGAAGACGATACAGCTCACCAATCCTCCGTGTTCGATTTGTCACAGCGACCCAGCTCACCAATTACCATTATACGAGTTGTCACAGCGACACAGCTCACCAATTACCATTATACGAGTTGTCACAGCATTTTCATCATAGCTCTCTAAATTTGTATCTAATACCGCTTATGCCGGGGCTAGGGGTCGGGCTGTCATGTCATCCAAGTTGCCACATGAACAGGTACAATAAAAGCGTACCTGAGATACAACACCTATCGTTAGATTCTTGGTATGTGCTTTAGAATAGGTTAACCAGAAGACTATACTGTGAAGTCATGTGGCTTTGTCAGTATGTGGGTACCTCTTCCCACTTCCCTTATATGCCTTGTATCTTTCTTTTTTGTTGTGGGGGGGGGGGAGTGGTAATTTATGTGGATGATTGTTTAAATTGTAACAAGCTTTGAGTTCTTAGGCCCCCTACAATGACTGACATTTACTTTGAGAAATGAAAGAGAGGTTTGCAAATATTACCTATGTAAAGTTATTCGCAGACTGATCGACATTAAGAATGATATCTTACTACGCAATATGTCGGTCATTTTTAATTTATTTTAACGATGAATATATACATGTATATTTATGCAAACAAGGTTGAATTAGCCTGCAATTATTCATCAAGGCACACGGGAAGTTTCAAATGGCATTCTTAATTCATAGAGATAATGCATTCGCTCAAATGGTTGCCAATGAATAATGGAGTCGGCCATTTTGCAAAATGGCCGCCATGACCTAAAAAGGCCAAATTTGAGATGGCCCTATATCCAGATTTAATTGTATAGATATGGTCTACCTTTGTGCTTTTATCATGAAGTGCACAATGCTTTCACCGTTGCCAATGAATAATGGAGGCGGCCATTTTGCGAAATGGCCGCCATGACCTATATAGGCCAAAGTTGATATGGCCCTGTATCCAGATTTAATTGTACAGATATGGTCTACCTTTGTGCCAAGTTTCATGCTTTTATTATCAAGTGCACAATGCTTTCACCTATCGGCTCCATTGTATGGATATGGTCTACCTTTTTGCCAAGTTTCAAGCTTTTATCAAGTGCACGATGCTTTCACCGTTGCCAATGAATAATGAAGGCGGCCATTTTGCGAAATGGCCGCCATGACCTATATAGGCCAAAGTTGATATGGCCCTGTATCCAGATTTAATTGTACAGATATGGTCTACCTTTGTGCCAAGTTTCATGCTTTTATTATCAAGTGCACAATGCTTTCACCTATCGGCTGCACTATTTAAGATAGTCGATGCTGGAAAATTATTTTCCCCAAGTTATATAAGCATCTATAAACAAAAAGGCTTCGCTCGAAAAAAGTGTGAATAAAATAATTCAGCATTGCCATTGTTGAAATATCGCTCTGTGACTCACCTAGGCCTGACGCCACGTGTGCAATAGCATTTCACGCCTTCTAGAGCTGAAGAGTTAGACCTTTCAGAAATCCTATTGCAACCCCCCCCCCCAAATGGAGCACGTATACTGTGTGGAAGCACCCTAATTGTGAAACTTGGGTTATGGGGATGATACACATGAACTGGTTCTCCATAATCATACACAAATCCTGCTTTTGGGTGACAGTCTCTAGTCATTGATTATGTACACTTGCCATGGGTTTCTATGCAATTGGCATGTTTGGTGCATATTTTCTCCATGTATGCTTCTTCTATGTGCATGTATATATTGGGAGGAATCACAACTATTATACCGTGCTGAGACCTGCATTATAAATGAAACATCATAGGCAGAAACAGGTGTTGCAGCGTCGTTCCTTTTTTGGCCAGGTCAGAAGGAATGAAGAGAACTAAATTTCACAGATTCTTCGTGTAACAAACATGTACAAGTTCGAGTACGAAAAATAATTGCTAAGGTTTTCAGTTTTCATCGTCACTGTCTTCTCCGGAATGAAGACCCAGGTACTCGTCATCTGGATCCTTGGGGAATGTTTGTCGAATGGCATGTGTCACTCGAGCAGGAATCACTCTCCGACGTCCAGGTCCAAGCCTCCCAGAAGCCCACCAAGTAAATTGCGATAGGTGCCATATCGGAGTCCTCTGAAAATAGCAATCGTACCACAAAAATTAATGTGCAGGATAGCTGTGCAGTTCAGTCTTGCTCGAAACAATAAAATATTGTCATAGATAAGCATTTGGTCAAAATATAATTGGATTGAGAGTACTCAATTATTTTCACATTCATGCATACCTGGAGTGTGATTACCAAGTTGAGCGATGAATTGGCTTCATTTCGAACTGCATATTAGTCAAGAGAGATGGTGATCCTGGGCTGTTCTGGAAAATATTTTCCCCCTGATAAATTTTTTAGAATTTTAAATGAAATCATTGGCTATATCGTGATATACCCCTTGGATTTCTTCATCGACTACTTTCTCCTGGCAATAAAACAAGTGACGTCACCCGTGAAACAGTAGTCTCCCCTTGTCATTTCTCCTGTCCCAAAAGTTGATATGGTGTGTTTCATCGTGTTTTTCAACCATCATCTCTCTATATATACTCGTGTTATACCCCCCTGGTATAGACAATTTACATGTTAAATACCCCCAAGGGGGGGGGGGGAGTATAACACGACTATATATATAGCGTGGATGGTTAAAAAATTATCAAATTTAATAAAATTCTGTGAAAAGAGGGGATTTTTTGTTTATGGGGCCTGTATAAAAAAATGGGGCTTGTTTTTTGGGGGGAAAGAAGGAAAATAGATAATTAGGTATAGATATGAACTAATTTAATGGCATTCTGTGAAAAGAGGGATTTTTTATGGGGCCTGTATAAAATAAATGAGGCTTGGTTTTTTAGGGGAAAAAAGGAAAATAGATAATTAGGGGGTTATTCGAGAGGGGGGTATTTTAACACGGTATAGATATGAACGATTTTAATAGCATTCTGAAAAGAGCGATTTTTTTCATGGGGCCTGTATACAAAAATGGGGCTTGTTTTTTTAGGGGGAAAGAATTAAAATAGATAGTGAGGGGTTTATTTGAGAGGGTGTTATTTAAAATGGTATAGATGTGTACATGCCACGTTCAGTAAATCTATCTACAAGATATGTTAATATTGTTCCATTTATAATTTAACGATATACTGGTATGTAATACCCCTGTTGGCTGACCTGTATCTGTTCTCTTATGAATATGACTATATGCAGGCGCTTTCAAAAACCGATCCATTCAAAGCCCGTTCCTTCTCATTCACCAAACGCTATATAGACGATCTTCTCGCTGTGGATAATCGCTATATAAATGACGCAGTGAAGGATATATATCCACCTTCACTGGATTTGAAGGAAACTACAGATAGCCCTACAGGCACATCTTATTTAGATCTCTATCTATAAAAATGAAGCGGGCATTCTCTCTCGTCGACTTTATGACAAAGAGATGATTACAATTTCGACATCGTAAACTATCCCTTTCTGGATAGTAATATTCCAGTGGGACCTGCATATGGCGTATACATGTCTCGCTTAGTAGCATTTGCTAGATCCTGTGTTAAATGTGATGATTTTAATCAACGTCACAAAACATTGTTGCAGAAACTTATAAAACAGGGCTATTCCACCAAGCGCCTCCACTCAAAGTTTCTCAAATTTGGCGATACATATCGCATGCTGATAGCAAAATACGAGCGTAGCGTGCAAGATCTATGGCGTTACGTTTCGTAACTTGTGTCTAATTCCGCTTAACCCGGGGCTAGGGGCCGTATGAGCCCATGTACTTCAAGATCCTCATGGTACTCATATGAACAGTCACAATCAAAGCGTGACTGAGATACATCATTTTTAGATGACGACTCTATAACGAATATTATGGATTAAGAATACTGATCAGCGATACGGATTTGATATTTTGGAACATCATGATGTCTTGCCGGCATCATTGAAAACTGTTGACCGCTTCTCTCTTGCAGGAAACAAGCCTATGTTATGTATACTTTTGTCTTTTTGAATTTGGTGCTAATACTGTTATATGGAAATGGAATAGGTCTTTGGATTATGGACGCGGATATTCTCTAATGGACGACGGCTGGATTATGAATGACGGACTAGACGCTTGTAATGTATGTATTCATGCGAAGTCGTCATCGGATGACAAAACAATGTTCTGGAAATAATTAGTGTACACATGTCCACCTCTCAGAAGTGTAGAGCCGTCAATAAAGGTCTTGATCAATTGCATTAGGTCTTGAATGGCAAATTTTGACTGCCCCAAAGAAGGAGTTGGTTCTCACATACATTTCATGTCTCTTGGGTCCTGTATAGCGCCAGGAATACCCATCCATAGAGGAACTTCGTTTCATGAGTGTATAGTATTTAGTACACTTCGTACACTGCGTTTCTGATAGTAGAATGCCTTTCGTTTGCAGCCATTTTAGAACTATAAGTTGATCTCCCAGGAAGAGTCGATAGTAAGTCCACGGGTTGTCAAAGTCCTCGAATTCAATGGCATGGTATTTCAATGTGCGGAAATTTCCTTCAACTTGATCTGACATCTTGGCTTTTAAAAACTTGGTCTATTGCGTAGTCTTCGTTGTCCGTTTATATACTGGTATTCTCGTTGGAATATGTTATAAGCATAATAGTCTCCCCTCGTGAAACTCGCGGGAAAGTTGTAGGAAATATAATTCGGTGGACCTATCGTGGGCTTGTCCCATGTGATTTACCCATTCCATGAACAATGTAGCCCATTGACGTACGCAAAGGCGGACAAAAGAAGGCGTTCAAAATTTCGCACATTTTTAGTCCAAAACAACCGTCTTATTTTTGGTGGCCAGTCTCTCGCTGGACCAATAAGATCTTGAATTAGAATCCACATGTCGAACGTCTTTCAGCTTCTACTAGCCATCGTTGTGAAATGTGTACGTCTTGTGAAACCTTATATTGACTTGTCATTTGCATTAAAATAGGAATTGAATTCGCGGGATTTTCGGTACTATACCCCCCTGGTATAGGCATTTTACATGTTAAATAACCCAAAAAGGGGTTGGGGGGGGGGGAGGGTGTATAAAACGAGTATATATAAACGTGTTATACCCCTCTTTTCGGTAATTTAACATGTAAAAATACCTATACCAGGGGGGTATAACACGATTATATATAGAGCGACGATGGTTGAAAACAACGATGGAACACCTGTTTCCGGCTAATGAACGCTCTAGTTACACCCCCCTGGTATAGGCATTTCACATGTTAAATTACCGAAAAGGGGGGTATGGCATGGCATGGTATAGAAGGAATCGCTTCTAGAAAAAATTCTACGAGCCTTAATTCAATGTGGCTGCATAGCTATGTAATGAATTCTGTACTAATAAACTTTTATTCTGCGATTTATCACCGGATATTGGCGCCGAAATTCACTAACAAAAATTGGACCCTCAACAATGAATTGCGAATGGGAACTTGGAAGTTTGGGATCGGAATCTGCCAAAATATTCCTAGAAACGGCTCCTTACTTTATGAAAGAATATGACAGACACCCCCTCCCCCCTCGAGGCTTGCAAGATCGATACATTTTCCTCAGTATTTCTGATCATATCCCTTACTACATTGAAATCAAACGTACCTGCATTAGTTGGAGCAGTAACTGCGCGAGTTCTAGCACTCTCCTGGCAAGAAAAGCATTCTCTATCGCGGCTCAGGTGTTCTGTTGAACAGTGACCACATGTGCACCAGTCCAAAGTGTCCATGCGGCCACCTATCCCTTCAACCTCATCTCTACTACTTTATTCGCTCTCGCTATTATCTGACGATGATTAAGTCCTATCGCCTCGTTTCATTGCTACAAACTGGCAAGTCTGTAGCCCATTTCGGTTTTCCTGTACATCATCAACGAACGATTCGCCTTCGGTAGAACTGTCGATGTGTTCGCTTTCGTCCACCATGCCGCTTTATATTTTCGCCTTCACCGCTACAGAGCGGCGAGGCCCGGGTGACGTCACACGCTTAGACCACCCGAGCCAAAATGGCGGCACGCTTGACAGACAGCGATGCGCAGGTTGAACGCCGATTTAATCGAGTAGAAAACATCGCAAAAAATATTTTTGGATACGGGGGAGATAGATCTTTCGTTCAGTGTGTGCATTAGTCACATGTTTTCTTCTTAAAGTTTGGAATTGCCCTCTCACTTTGTCTGGAGTAAGTCCGCCTATTGCTATATTTACATTGTATTTGTCTGCAAGATTACCTTCACCTTTGTATGTATAATTTATTTTTGTAGTTTTCTTCCCAATAAGTCATCTGAAACAAAAATAGTACAAATCAGCCACAGTGCAAAATAATTCTGCTCATGGACGGCAATTATGTGATATGCCATAAGGTTCACTAAAAAAAATGAGTGGGCGCATTAGTATATATCTTTTTTTTCCAGTAAGCCCTGGATAAAACCACTGGGCATTTATTCATTCTGACGTTGTCATGATTTTATACATAACACCCATACATTACCCACATGACAAGGGCTTACTGGGTTTTGTCCATAGAATAAATGTCAATAATTATTTGCGGAAGCCGTATGAGCAATACATTGTGTAATAACACAGAACACTAAACGCAACAAGAAACATGAGGAGCTGGACAAGTAAAGACATGCCTGGCTGATGAACATTGTTTTAAAATGAATCATCTCCATAAACTTATATACACGCATACATACACAAATTATTTAAGATACTGTACACACATAATATATACACATACATGTACCTGCACATATATACAATTCAAAAAGGGACAACTGTTCACTGGACAAGTACTATTACTAAAGTATATGTACACACATTTTATCATTATATCATGTGTGCACACAATAAAAGAATCGCACTATTTAATTTTTTTTTTTAAATTTTGCATCTACATGTATCTTGCATGTATTACTTTTTTGTACCCCTTACAGTAAATGATATGCGAAATAGGTCAGCTGTAAAGAGTTTGATCTGTGGAAAGAGATAAGCGAGAGAGAAAAACCCAGAAAATAAAGCAAAGAAAAATTAAGGAAACAGTATGCGCAACAAAGCAAAGGAGAACAGTTATGCCGCCTTTCTCTTCTCTCGGGTCGAAAAACGAAAGTCCAAGAGACAAAAGCAGAAAACATTTGTTTTGAGTTATGCTATTTTTACTTTTCCTGTTCAATGAGCCCAGAAGAAAAAAGAAGAAGAAAAAGAATATACTAAATAGACCGAACATTTCTAATGGCCAAATCCACCCCCTTTCCAGCCTCCTGGACTCGCAGTCCAGGAGAGTGGAAGAGGCAGAAATGGCTCACTTTAATATTTTTTTTATCATTAATCTCCCAACGCTCTTTCCAATATAAAACATAATTAATTATGGACAAAAATTATGAGAATTCACTGTCTTAATGATGCATGAGAATAAAAGCAATTCTTTTTGTTAATAATGGAGATACGGAATCTCTACAGCCAGGTACAAAAAGCAACCACCACCACTGGTATTATGTACGATACTAGAGTTTATGCTCATTGATTTGTAATGTCTGTCAGAGGGCCCCATTTTTTAACGAAGTCTTCCCGATTTCCCGAAGTCTTGCACTCAATATCTCTTATTTTATATATATATTGCCGTGCTTTATCGAACGATGGAGTCCCCAGTATCTGCAGTTATGTATATATTTTTTTCACAAGTAATATCAGATGTTTTAGCAGGACACCGTCCTGTGGTGTACTCAGTATGATCTGTTGACTTGACAGTGCAGTGGACACAATATGGAGATCCTGAAGCCAGTCCTGCACCTCTTCCCATACTCTGTGAACACATTCACAGAGCCAGAACAAGTGAAGAACTGTTTCAGTTTCTTTACCACAAAAACTACATTCGTCTGAATCGGATTTCCCCCATAGCCTCAACTTCTTATTCGTGACAATGATCCTATGTGTTATTTGGAATTGAAAATACTGTAAGCTAGAATCTGGTGTGATTTCGAATGCGTTGCCGTATATTTTAGCCCAGTCTTGGTGCTGAATATCCAGTTCCAGGTTCCATTTCTGTTCTATTTCCGTCGGTTTCACTTTTATTACTTCCAAGAGGTGCTTATAAACAAATTTCAGACATATTTGATTTGTAATTTTAGTGAACACACGGTTAGGCTGCTGTATTTTATGATTACCTTTCGTTTTTAACCATTTCTTTGTGTCACTTGGAATGTTATGAATAATTGCGTAATACAACAGAAAATCTTTCTTGTCAATATCATATTTTTGAACAAAGTTTTCAAACGTCAAAAATGATCCATGTTTCCCAATTAAATCACTGATTTGTTTTACACCACTCATATGCCACTGGCTAATTGTTTTCCATTCCGAGAATGGGCAAAAATCATACAGCATGTCATCTATTCTCTCAGCTTGTAACCTATCATGTTGTATCAATTCCAGCCAAGCTGAGAGAACATCACTCCAAAAGGGGTTATTAACATGTCCGATTATTTCATGTAATCCATCAGGACCTAATCTCCAGGTGTCTTTTCCAGTAGGTTTTAGAATTTCTTCCATTAGCGCCGAGTAGAACGTGGAGTTTTCAGACAATCTCTTAATCCATTTAATTTTCATATACTTAGCAAACGTATGTAGGTCTATCATATTGAGTCCCCCCTCATCGATTTCACATATTAGTGTTTTTCTCTTCACTTTGTCCGCTCCCCCTCCCCATATGAATTTATACAGAATGGTGTTTATTTCTTTGAAAAATGATATAGGCGGATTCGGTAGAACAGAGAATAAATGAATCAAAAGGGGTAGGACAAAGGTTTTAATTATAGTTATTTTACCTAAGGGTGTTATATCTCGTTTAGACCAACTTCCTAAAAGTTTTTGTATTTTTGACATTTTTTCTCCGAAGTTCTCCTCCATTAGTTGTTCGTGATCATCGTAGAACCATACCCCTAATAATTTAAATCCCCTCGGATCCCAATTTATTCTATAGTGAGGACAGAGTTTTACTGTATTTCCTTTTGCACTGCCAAACCAGACAGCTCTGGACTTTTCCACATTCAATCGAAGACCCGAGCAGCTGGCACAACTATCCAAGAGACCCATGGCTGCCGCGAGAGACTTCCTAGAGCCATCTAGAAGAAGAGTCGTGTCATCAGCATATTGCTGAATTTTTATTACAGAATTCTCTATTTTTATTCCCTTTATATTTTCCTCCCGTTTTACAGCAATGGACAAGATTTCCGCTACCATGATGAACAAGTATGGCGAGATGGGATCGCCCTGCCTACATCCTTTACCGAGCTCGAAGAAGTTCGACATAAATCCATTATTTATTACACAGCTTTTAGATTCTTCTTGAAATATTTTTATCCACCTGATCAAATTGTGTCCAAAATTAAATGAGACTAAAGTTTTCTCTATGAACTGCCAAGAAACAGAATCAAAGGCCTTTTCAAAGTCAATGAGAAATAATAAACCTGGAATCTGGTGGTCGTCTGCGTAGGTCATGAGGTCAGAAATTAATCTGGTTACTTCGCCAATATATCTTGCCTTCATGAACCCCTTTTGTGTATCACTAATAATTGATGGTAGGACCTGTCTTATCTTATTGGCAATGCAATTTCAAATTATTTTATAATCCACATTTAGTAGGGATATCGGCCTCCAGTTTTTCAATAGTTTTCTGTTTTTTCCATCTTTTGGTAGGCAGGTTATGACACCCTGTTGTTGAAATGTTGAAAGCGATCCTACTGTGAAAGCATGGTTGGCAGATCGAAGAAGGAAAGGTCCAATTTCTGCCCAGAAAAATTTATAAAATTCGCAGGGAAAGCCATCTGAGCCAGGTGTTTCACCATTTTTCATATTTGAAAGTGCCTCTTCACATTCTGTTAAGTTAATTGTATTTTCACATGTGTCTCTGTTACTTTGGCTAAGTGTTACATTATGATCGAGAAAGCGAATTTCGTCCTGGTTATTTCGATTTTCTTTATTTTCCATATATAGCGAATGATAGAACCTTTTTAATTCTTCCAAAATTGGGTTACAGTCACTAATTATTGTGCCGTCAGCTTTCTCAATCTCAGTTAGCGTTTTCTTAGTATAATTCCTCTTCTCTAAACTGCAAAAATATTTTGAGTTTTTCTCGCCTTTTTCGTACCAATTGACCTTAGATCTCATTATCATACTCTCGACTTTTTTGTGTCTTATTTGTTCTAATTCCTGCAATTTCTCAGCTAAGTGTACCCTTTTGTTTTCGAAAGCGGCTTGACCTATTGAATTTTCTGACAGTTCATTTTCTATCACCAAGATTTCTTTTTCTAAATCGTCTTCTCTCTTGATATCCTTTTTCTTTTTTATTACCGAGTACGGAATTGTGATACTTCTCAATCTGTTTTTTAAGAACTCAAAAAAAGCTTGATCGTTGATATTGAGAGAGACAGTAGTAGGGTCATTTTTATCACCTTCGATATGGCATTGATTTATGGTATCTCTAATCGTTTCTCTTACGAGTTGTACATACTGAGCATCTTGTAACAGGGTAACATTGAATTTCCAATAACCTGGACCACGGTCAGGAAGTTTGAAAGAGCAGGTTAGGGTTATAAAGGAGTGGTCTGATTTATATGCAATTCCTATATCTGACGTCGCCCTCAATGCCAGGATGTCGTCAGATATTAAAAAATAATCCAATCTACTTTGCTTGATTCCAGTTTTTGTCATTTTTCGCCAGGTAAATCTTTTTTTTTGTGGATTTTCATTCCGCCAAATATCGACTAGGCCAAGTTCTTGTTCATACTCGAGCACATTAAATCTTGCTTTTTGATTATTTCTGGTGATGTAGTTGTCTGTGTCAAGAGTGAAATCTTGTACAAAGTTCCAATCACCACAGCATATTAGTGTTCCGTTATCCAAGTCGGATATATTTTTGAATAGGGACGTGTAAAAGGAAGGGTTATCATCGTTCGGTCCATATATATTCGCGAGAGTTAGCCTGGTGTCGTTAATGGTAATATCTGCTAGTATATATCGGCCTTCTTCGTCTATTTTAGTTTTATTGACCACTACATCAATATTGGCTTTAACAATAATCATTACGCCTGTACTTTGGGTTGTTCCATGGCTGTAAAACGGGAGATAATTATTTCCTAGCTCGTCATTCCATGTAACTTCTGTTTCTTTTGAGCCGTGTGTCTCTTGTAGGCAAATAATCGAGCACTTTTTCTTTGTTAACCAGCTGAACAGGTCTGTACGTTTATGTTTATCCGAATGGAGCCCTCTGACATTCATTGACAGAAACGTCACATCACTGAATTGGGTTCTAGATATTGTGAAAAGTTATTTTTTATTTTGATTACTGTGGTGGCAGAGTTGTTTTTAATTGTCAAATTGCTGAATTTGCAAGTGCTATATTGGCTTCCTAAACTAACTATGGACAATAAATGGTAAACAATAAGTGTAAAAACACAGGTAAAAAGATTACCCGATAACATTTTGGTCATTTGTGGACAGTGACTGACCATCGTTCTCTCACAAATGGTATAAGAACGTAATTTTCCCCAAAGATGGAGAGAGCCCATGGTACACGAGGAAATTTATAGATGTCGTAAACTATTATAATAATTAATAAACAAATAATAGATAATAGCGTGCGGCCCTCATACGGATACTTACAATCTCCTACCAAGACTATGGAGTTATAGTGCCGCAACAGTTCATGAAGATGCGTATATGGTGGCGTAAAAAACGGAATGCTACAATTAAACCGGTGTTATGGTGTTATACCAACATTCTACAACAATTATCACGCCTATGTTTATCACAACAATGTCATATCACCAACATTCCTCCTAGTACGCTAAAAAGGTTAGGAGGATATAGTCCCAATTTAACTATCTTTAACACATATGTCTGGAATTGGGGTATAGAGATACAGGTCCTGTGGGTCATTGGAACATGCGGAAAAGAAATTAGAAGGATGGACCGTCTCTTAAGCTAGTCCTACTGATAAAGAACTATGTGTGGTGTATGACACAAAAACTTCTGTGACCAGAGATGCACATGTGCGAATTCGAATGTATTAGAGTACCAATTAATGCTTAGAAAAAGTTAGAAAGAGACAAGCAATACAGGACCGTATCTCGGGTTTATGCGGATGACTATCAGTCCATGTTTGTACGGATATAGACTATAACACCAATATTTAAGGCGATATCAGCCTACTGTACGCTGTTAAGTGTATGACACGTATGAAAAGTTATAATATAGAAATAGAGGATAGCATTTTGACAAACATGCGCTGATCATACACTGATCATTCCAATTATAATTATAAAAATTTCACTTGTTTGCTACAGTTTAAGTAGATTTGAAAATGTGGAGAAAACAATCATATAAACACAGACACGGTATTTTTCACCTGACGCATTGTTCCAGTTCAGTACTCTTGGAGGTAGTCTATCCGGGGATAACGGGCGTGTCCGCGGGCGTGTCTCTGGGCATTGACTGAAGGTCTACCACCGCGCCAGAAGCCTCGGGCCCGGTCTCTTTCATTGTGTCGAATGGGCATGTTGGATCCTATGCCAGCTACTCTTACACCTGCCACCTGTTTGAGCTCCTCTGAATTGGTCACTCGCTGGATGCTTTCGTCGTCAGTTTTCACGAAGATTTTGCCATTTGCTGACCAGGCGTTGGTGATATCGGAACCCTCTTTTGATAAATGGACGGCCTCCATCAGTAGGCTCTGATTCCCGGGTGAAAGGTCTTCTCGGATCACAAATTTCGTGCCTTTCAGTTTGGTTCGGTTTGCTATGGCTTCTAGTTTGTGCTTTCGTCTAACAAACTTGACAAGCATCGGCCTACTGACTCCATCGGGGTGTGTTCTCCCTGATCTGTGTGCCATATCGATGTCAAGTGCATCTAGTTTCATCCCCAATTTCGTATTAAGGAGGTCAGCTGCTTTTTTTGAACACATTTCCCATGTTTCCGTTTTGGATTCACCATCTATTCCCCAGATTCGTATACTTTCCTTTCTGGAGTACTGTTCCAATTCGTTAACTCGATTCTTAAGTTCTCTCGTCGATGCAAATGCAGCTTCAGCGGTTTCCTGTACATTTCGAAGTTCTTCTCTGAGACGTTCGTTTTCTGATTTTATTTCGAAATTTTCACCTTTTAGAACATCAATTCGGTGACCAAGGCTGTCCATGATCTCTTTTTTCATGTCCGCTAAAGCTAAATCCATTCTTTCCTTCGTGATGATGGATATTTGAAGCACTTGCATTTCCGCCTTAGTAGCCATTTCACTTTTCATGGCCTTGAGTTGATTACAGATGTCTTTCAAACATGAGGCTATGTCCACGTCACAACTATTCCCTGTGTCCTTGACAGACGCATCTTCCTCCATGACGAAAGTCTGCTCCATTATATTCTTGGAGGGATCCATTCCGGTATCCGATTTGGGTTTTTTCTTGTCAGGTTTTCTTGTCAGGTCTCGGAGATCGGAGTACTAGTTAACTCAGAATTTTTATCAGAAACACTTTGATCTCCTGACGATGATGATGAAGTCGACTCGGCCTTCCTCTTAAACCCAAAGTTGAAGAGAGACATGTTCCAGAGTCATATTAAG
This sequence comes from Hanleya hanleyi, assembly GCA_036873755.1. Taxonomy (NCBI): domain Eukaryota; kingdom Metazoa; phylum Mollusca; class Polyplacophora; order Lepidopleurida; family Hanleyidae; genus Hanleya; species Hanleya hanleyi. The sequence continues at coordinate 20,149 of JAVTVY010002701.1, forward strand.
ATATCTATACCGTCAGTCACTGTCCAGTTTGAGATTTTACAAACGCATGTTGACGGGTAAGTAAAAAGTGTATTTATTGCGTTTGCAAGTAAATAGCAACCGTCGAGAGCCTCACGGAAAACACGCACTCGTTGCACGGCTAGCAACCAACGTATACAAAAAGGTTATCGAGTCATATTTTGCATGAATTACATCAAGGTATGTCCTGTGCGACTCACCCGTGGGAGAACGTTATGGTCCCCCTCTCCGTAACCAATTTTAGGGGTTGAATCTCAGTAAATCCGGAGATATTGTAGATATTTGGTATCCCTTGTTCACGGTTTGTTTACACCGGTGAGGCTCTCTACGCTCCTGCCCATGTATGTTCTTCTGGAGCTGCACTATATCGTAGTGTCTGGTGAACGTGCGTTCGCACTCAAACCATGTATATTCCATGTTCACTGTTGAACGTCGACTGTGCATGTCTTTCGGATACGCTTGTTTTTACATACGTAACACAATAACGCCCGCCAACGCCTAGCTTAAGACTTCAACGCCCTAGTGAAATAGCTCAGAAGCTCTGATGGGTTTAGATAGCACATGGAGTTGGCATTAATTCATCGAAAAGCAGTGACGCTTGACAACGCCCATCTTTACGCCTTACCTCCCAATCTTAACGCTTTAATGCGCAATTTAAACATCCTATGGCAAAAAAAAAACGCCCACTGCGGGGCCTGTCTGCTCAATGCGCAAGCGCTTCGTAACTTTCCAACGTTGTTCGACTCACGGCCCCGAGGCCCCTCCCATCGAACTCTACAGCGTCAGCCGAGTCGAACAAGTACCACACTGTGTAGTTTTCTTCACAAGAAAAAACTCGATGGGTTGGTTCCCCACATATTGCTCCTCATATTAGTGGATATAATGACGGGGACCCGACCTATAGTACATAAAGCTATTTCCATGTAATAATGTTATGTGGGTGCCGTGACCGAGATGACCATTGCACCAGCCTACGGTGCCGGTGTGAAGACGAACGTTGTCCTTGTTAGTGGTTGTCCGTCGGACAGCCATTACTGGGACAGGTTGTCCATGGACAACATATACTGTTGTGAGTTGTCCCGGGACAACTGATACTATCATAGGTTGTCCATGGACAACTACAACCGGGGATACGTTGTTCGACGATAGAAGTGGTTGTCCAGGTTTTATCGCGATTATAAGTAAGTCACCTGGGAATAGTTGTCCAGTATCAGGCCTCAGCATGTAAAGTGACTCAATAAGGCAATGATAAATGGATTGTTTTAACCCTACCAGGTCTGGATGATTTGGAGGTTGTCCCCGCCTGAGGATGAAGGGTGAAGGAATTTCAACGCCCCATCTATTTTCGGTATATCTTGGGCAGAGGGCTGAAACTTTCCACACTATATATTTGAGTCAAACTCTATGATGAAATGCTAAACAATTCAAGATGGTCGCCATCATGACGTCACAGTGACGTCATCTTTTCGGAAGCCATTTTTAGCTTCTTTTTTGGACTGATTTTGTAAATTTTTCGATATTTTATATCAAAAACTAATACATATGATTAATAATTAGTTTTGGCAAAATAAATTACTTTTATGCAAGAAAAATACTGAGAAATGAACGGAAATGACCGAAAACTCAACTTTATGGGGATATTTCGAGACCGTCATTTTCCCATGATCCTTCGCACATACTATCATGCAAATAGTCTCAAAATGACGGCAATAAGATTCGCGGGAAAGTCAGAAAGTATCCGCTCTCTTGATCTCTTCGTACTCACCCGTATAAATAGTTTAAATACCCTTTAGGCTAAGGAGATGAAAGCGCGCACACTATATATGAAACAGTCTCTTTGATTACGTCACATTGACGTAATCAAATTCACATTCAAATTCACAAATTCGCATCTGAATTTTTGGACCGAATTTTTCAATCAGATTTTTCAAATTTGAGTTCATGCAATTGTCCCGCAAAAATTATTGTGTGGTGATGCCATGCGGTGGAACTCTACCAGGCCGAGGGTGTCTCTTACCAAACTTTCTATCCTCTATCCGCAACGATACTTGAGAGCTGACACTCCGTGGATTTATAGCTTATCATATTGGGGTCTTTTTGAGTCTATGTCCAGAGAATAATGGTTACATTCAAAATGGAAGCCATGTGGGTATCAGAAAAGTGATGTTTTCGTCAGTTTTCTTCAAAACGTTTGCTTTTCTGCATGGAAAAGTGGACTTAAACTATTTGATTTACTAATTTATCGGTATTCAGGATGATGAGGGGTAGCGGAGAGGGGAGGGAATGGGGGGGGGGGCAATATACTATATCAAGTCATCGTTAATAATTTCGTTCTAAAAAGCTAAATATTCCTTGCAGAGATTGTCGTTTCGCACAGTCTAGGAAGATATGATATAAGGTGGGGGGAGCGGGGGGGGGGGGAGGCCGAGGGGGGAAGACGACTTTCCTACCCGGCAGAGATTGACTCCAAATGCTCAAATGACTTGGTCGTTACGGTTAATTAGCAGTTCTGATGTTCCAGTGTGTAAAATTTATCTGGGAACAAGCAGATTCGAATTCAACACCCTCGGATTAACCTGAAACAACCACATGGCAATACAAAATGCCGCAACTTCTGTACCTACAGTGTCTATTTCAAAAGTAGAATTGTGTTAGTTTGCCTCCGTCTTATTATGCAGGCCTACGTGGATTAATTTGAGAGCGAAATATGTTGTTGTATATAAAAAGTGTACATCAATCAGTTCAACAGAAACACTGTTGACTGTGATAGGAAGAAACTGACGAATAATACGCCAAATATATTTGGAAAATAGAACTAAGTAATAGAAACATTAAAATATATGTAACAAAAATTTAGCCTCACAATATAATATCCACGTGGCGTCATTAATCCACAAATGATCCGTGAAAAAATTAGCATGGAAAATATGATAATGTACGGCAATAAAAAAAAGGTGACGCGGATGGGATTCGAACCCACAACATACTGGAACCCCGCTCATCCATATTACCGCGCCTCTTTCTCCTGCACTACATGGGACAGCTGCGGAGTCACGGAAAATTTGTCACCTTTATACCTTGACCTAGATTGTCTGATAATACGATGGACAGCATGTCATGGGGGACAACTGATATTGCCACTGCTGTTACCCAGTTTCAGTCAGGACAACCACTGCCAGGTACAGGTTGTCCATCGGACAACCAGTACTGCGGGACAACCATTATTGCTACACCGAAACAGCAGGTTGCAATACCGCACGTGTCAAGCACAGCAAGTGTCATGGGGATTCTCCTCCTCTTGCTCCTTACCGGACAAAATGATTTCCGTGAGAGCAATTTTGTAATAATGATCTCACGCTACGATTTCAAGTTGAATGCAGGTGTCATATTCAGAAGTTAGTACGTCACCGTAGTCCATAACCAACTTCCGCTCCCCGAATGACAATACGGGCGTCAACATTCAATCAGACATCAAATACAATATTACATTGCAGCTGGGTTTTCTGTAGAGAAAAATACTAAACAGCAGTGATGACAAGACAAAATGACTTGGATTTATTAGTAGCAATGGTAAGTTGGGTGTTAACAGCCGTATATATGAAAAGTTATATTGATGATGGGCGCATGGAGGCTATTGCAAATGTCTTGCGTGATGGTTTGACGCTTATCTGCATTATCATCTACCAAGCCAATTCACCTGTCAATCTGAACATCCATAAATTAATGAAAACCTGATTGAGTGCGTATTATAACTTTCGACGTTCAACAGGCGAGAAGGGCGCTGGGCTGACGTATACTTACGAATCTGTTAAATTAGCATTCCTAAATTCATTTCTTATTCATATGGAACGTAAACTGTGGCGGGAATTCGTTTCCTTTATCAGTACACATTGTTTAACACTTTGAGATAATCCGGTATGAACCATGTTTATGATATAGATTTTATTTTTCAGAACAAACCATTTCTGATGCGTGTTATGGGACTCAACTACCGCAAACTACAAATGTCCTTGAGTGCAACGTACCGTTATTTATCTGTATATCTGAGGTTAGGGTCTACCAGTGGCACAATGACGACGGGTGTAATTATTTCATATCAAGACCAGTGCCTCAACATTGCTGTGTACATAATGCCACCCGTTGCCATAGATCGATGACGGAAGATAGCGTCTTTGGGTTTCAGAAAGAATGTGACAACAACAGAGTAAATAATAAATGCGAGTTATACGCAGGGAGCGACGATCGATATGTCAACCCACTGTTCTGTTCTCATAGGCGGAGTTGCACCAGTGGGCAGTGTCCGGTCAATAATATATACTTGTGAACCAGGTATGTTCCTCATAATTCACTCACCATTTTTTATGTGTTCTCTTATGGACCAGAGGTTAATATTTTTGCCCCTACATATCTATCGTTTATGTTGTTATAGTCAGATAAATTTAGTGTTAGATGAGTTTTTGTTTTAGCAGAATGAGAAAATAAAAATCTTGCTGATGTTTTTTTATGAAAAAAAATGAATGATATAATATTGTTTTCAATATATTATGTTTATCATTGATATTATCTAACTACTAAATTATAGTCTAACAATGGAACATAACTATACTTCAACTATATTTACATTCAGTTGCAGAGTGCCACAAACCACTGGTCAGTAAATGAGTACATTCCTGTTATCAGAATACAAAAACAAGTAAAAGATTTACATAAGTTTACACAAGTAGCACAAAATAATGCAGTCTGATAGTTGCTACTCAATCAAGGACTTCAAAGGCTGATTATAAACAATAGATGGTGTCGTGGAAAAACTGGCACCAGAGTTTGAGTATACAAAGAATAAGAGACAAGCAGTGGAAGCCAGAAGTGATGATAGATGAGTGGCAGTATAATGATTAATACCCTTTGAATGCTTCAGAATGGTAATGAGCAGAAAGTCATGAAACCTTTTCTCATTATTGAATATCTTACCTCATTGAAAATATATTTGAAATTATATTGAAAAAATATTATATGTTCACTTTCTGTTCTTAGTTATCATCTTTATCCTCTATAGTTACATGTATGCTGCATTATGTTATTCTAATTTGCTGCTTAGATAATATTATAAAAATATATATATATTTTTCATCAAAAACATCTACTAGACTTTTCCTCCATGTTAGTGAAAAAAACACTGCATCAAAATTATATAGGGATGAGGAAATGTCCAGGTGGATAAATATCCAGGGTGGGAAAATATCATAGGTACGGAATTGTCTAGGTTGGGAGATGTCCGGAGGGGAAATAGTGGCTCGACGATCAAAATGTCAATTCACCATGTACTGTTCTATGGGAATATGCACCAGTGGGCAGCGTCCGGTCAGTAATATATAACTGTGAACAGTCACACGGTAGGTTCTTTGAAATTCAGCCACCACGTTGATGTGTTTTCTCGATCACGAAAGATTAATAATTATAGAGACTATGCCTTTCCATCGTTTACATTGGTATATAGATAACGTTAGTTGAACTGAATAAAATGGGCGCATCTTGACAAATTATTTTAGCGTTTTTCCGCAAATTTTGTCTTGTCTGCAATTCCATATTTACAGGAGCTTGTCGAGTTACATCAACAAGTGGCTCCACAAATACGCCACCTCGCTCAACGATTACAGGTAAAATTACAATTCACATCTACTCTTTAATTCGAGTGATTTGTCACTGGGTAACCTAACGAGTAGTTGGCATCGAGCAACAGGCTTGAAGATCCCTTTCCATTCGATTTGAAATTAAGGATGCTATAAATCGATTTATGAAGGAATGTTTATGTCTGATTCACCAAACCGCGCAGTACTGTGGCAACTAAACCTGGTTGCACTGAGGACTGATTTAATATTTTCCACAGTCTGCAAGGCATACAGTGATCTCTCACCCCTAAATATCAGCATATATAGCTTCAGTAAACTTTAAAAATCTGCTCTTTGACATACTATCTGGACCATTATCGTATATACTGTGGATGGCTGGTTATTCGTGCAGTACCCCCTTCGATATTATTGCGGTACGTGTTTCACGAGAAAGATAGTTCCGGGTCCCGCAAATATATCTTCCTGCTCTGCTATTAATAAAATGCACATATCCGATCGACGGGATTTGGGGGAGGGTGGGAGATAATTGGTGGAGGGGGTCCAAAGTGTGAAAAATTGTCTAGGTTGTCTATAGATAAACTGCATTCATATTAGGCTTCCTATTTTACGTAGCTATGCATACTCCATCCAGTCCTGTAACTGGGTCAGCATTACAGACAAGCGGATCAACTGTCAAAGGTAATTGAGGAAATTGATTTGACACTTTATTGATCAAGTGAATATCTCTGATTAACTCACACCTTTGTATGACCTTATATTCACTTTCTCTGAAAATCAACCATAAGTCGGCAGTATTGAACATAATCCCTTACTACGTTGTTACCTTCATTTCAGTATTGGCAAGTCTTCCGAGAGGATAGCTGAAAAATAAAATAATGTAATATCTAATGAATGCTGCGTTCTTTGATTGCTGACTACATGTATTTACATGTTTATTTTTGTTTCTCTTTCTTGTACGGCCAAAATAGTTATTTCACGTGAAGGAGAAAATACAGAGTTGCCAATTCCAACTTCGGACTTAGGTAAGAAGATATGTATATTGTCAATTATTGATTTACGTTCTCTGTACATTTTCACTTAAATGAAAGCGCCGAATTAGGATTTTCGATAATGTTGCTAAATTAAATAACAAAGTTTATGCATACCTCCAAAGTTCCTCGAATGAATAATTCATCAATGTTAGTGTTTAATCCCTTATGGTTTGTAACTTTCTGTTGAACTTTGAAAACTGAACAAATTCATAACAAAGGTCCATTATTTAAAACATTTACATGGATATTTAGTGTTTTTTGTGATTTAAGAGCCTGTGTCTCACCTAAGTGTACCTTCACACAGACACTGCCTTTTGCCATTGTATTGTGAGAACTATATGATCATTATACATAATAGATATTATTGGAAAGTTTAATTCTCTGGGATTGCAAATTTGCGAATAAATTTTTGTATTGGTTGCTAGATCGAGAGGTATAAGGTTATTCCAATGTAAATGCTTGTCTTTTAATAAAATGAGCCTCCATTTTCAAAAGCATATTTTCGAGGAGTTCAAAATTTACTACTCAAATGATAATTTTGCCGAGAGGAACAACCCTCAAAAATTATCGGAGTCTCGTTTTCTTATTTGGCTTAGATCTTTTTTTTGTGGAATTTTATATTTCTTCAATCTTAGATAACTGAACAAATTAAGTATCTCTATATGTACTTTGAACATTAGTAGCTCAGGAACTAGTCCATACATTGAGAGAGCGAGGCACTGCTATTGATAGATAGAAACTGTGGTTTACGAGCTGCTAATATACGACATTTTGACCCATCATCACACTGCGTTTATTTTCACATATTGGTATTTATATTGCTTGATTTCGATAATGATTAAGTTGGTGGAGTAAGAACTATGCACATTATCCTCTGTATGATATAGTCATGTATAGGCTACTTCTGTCCACGTGCGGGGTCTAATTGTTAGGATAGTCTATAATCAGTTTATCCGTGTCACTGATGCATGTGATCAGCATTTAATGTTCTTGGAATGAAGTATATACTGTATATTCGAGGAGTGCGGAGTCTTTTCCCCACCTTTTTTTTCCTTCAGATACTTTTATGTCAACAATTGTGTGACATCGGTGATTATCACCTTTGGCTACGGTTTTCTCGCATGTTTCATAGACAGTTCCTCTCGTCTTAAACGAAATGGTTTCTCATTGGTTTTTGTCGGGTTTACACTTACCTAGGGTAAACCCAACTCTGTTATCACTTTTCAGTTTTGTCTTTTCTTCTTCTGCACATGTGTAGTTTGGATCTCCTGCCCGGAGACTGTTCTCATTTGATGCCTCTTACAGCATTCATAAAAAATACCCTTCTTCTGTCTGACAGTCATATACACATTTGCAATGCACGGTAGCTTGTGCATGTAACGTGATATTTGGGGACATTATCGTAGTAAATTTTAAAATTTGCCTTACCAATCTATTTTATCCGGTATCATCTGTTACGGTGGGAAGGGTAGTCATTCTCCACGATCCATCGACAACCGATCCACATGGAAGTTTTGTTGTAAGATCACAAAGGTGGTGTTCACTTTAGATGATGAATCGTCCTCAATGCGTTTTTGATACACACAGCTGGTGGGGCTACTTTTTGTATAAAAAGCGCCAAATTGACAATTTCTTAACTCCGTACTGGAGTCGAAATACTGAATAAAGAACAATCAAGGCCAACAGATAAACACAACCAGGCGTACAGTGGTTGGCGGCGTAACCACAATATAGCGGGTTTTTGTGGATTGACAAATTATGTATGTGTATCCACATTTTAAAATCACCGAAAACAATGAATTTCCAAATTGTGGATACACATGCTACATAGGTGATGTATCCACATTTTTACTTTCACCTTACTATATCATTTATCGGCATAAGAACTGAATAAAATTGTGGCAAAAATCTGGTATAAATTTTGGCGAAAGTGTGTTGGACATTATTTCGTTATTTTTCCCGTGTCTGGCGTGTCTTCTTCGTCGATCTTTATCAACAAAACGAAATAGGAACGACTGGCAGTTTTGCAAATAACTTATCTGATTATGGTTACAAAGAATCAAAACCTGGTGTGTTTTCCTTCTGTTGGTATGGCTAGAAAGAGATACGATGTCTCGATCCCGTCGCACGATAAACTTTCATCCGAAATCTGAATTTTCCTGGGTACAAGTAATCATAAATTTGATTGGCTGAATAGTACATATTGGCTACGCCCACAAGTTATTCAACCAATCAGCACACTTTTTACACGACATCCGAATTCAATGAAACTGTAAACAAGATCGGCTCGTTTTTCTAGATTTATATAGTTTTTGTTTCTTATTCATATAAATTTAAAAAATTAATTCGGCATTTCTTTGAAACCGTGATTATTTAGCATTTAAAATAACACTGTGATCTTGTTTTATAGCCAAGAGTTGTTAGAAAAAGCATCATTGGGTGGAAGAATGACGAATTTTCTGAACTTGTCGGCGATTACGATGTTTGAAGATTTCTTGTGTGGATGCAGTTTTAGTGGATTCATTTTCTCACAGATCAAATAAGTATGGAAATTATATAAATGTGGATACATCTCCTATATAGGATGTGTATCTAGATTGTGGATACATCTCTTATGTAGGATGTGTATCCACATTTGACAAAAATCAAAGTTTTATGCTCTAAAAAATATGGATACACATCCTATAGAGATGTATCCACAAAATCGTGCTATATTGTGGCTAAGCCGTATTGGCTTATTTTGCACTTTTCGGTGCATTTACAATCGACATTTTCTCTTGTTGCAAAATTATGACACCTTCAACCAAAATCATATTTAGACTGAATATTTCAGAATTATTTGTTGTTCAAAATAACTAAAATTGGTTCTGGTTAAAGGTGTCCTATATTTGTAACAAAAGAAAATCTGCACCGAAAAGTGCATAAAAATACGATAATAAGCTAATGTACCAACTTTGGTGCGCCATAAATCCGTTTTCGTGCAACTGCACCCCTTCATTATTTCGTGCCTTATAATTCAGCATGTAGGCTGTACAAAATGGTCCATTTCATATCTTTGTGATAAGAGTGAAAGTTTGGCCCTACAAACAGAACAGCTTGAGGACGATTCCCTATGTAAAGCGAAGACCACCTTAGTAGTATACAAGGCGTAAATTGGCGAAATAGCGCCTCACTGCGCATGCGCAGAACCTTGTGTGACGTCATAAGTGTGTAAAATGGGGCGGTATTGGGGCGGTGTGCGCATGCGTGATGTGTGGGAGGTGGGTACAAGATGGCCGCCATGTGGGAGGTGGGTACAAGATGGCCGCCATGTGGGAGGTGGGTACAAGATGGCCGCCATGTGGGAGGTGGGTACAAGATGGCCGCCAGTGTCATGATGTGGGAGGTGGGTACAAGATGGCCGCCAGTGTCATGATGTGGGAGGTGGGTACAAGATGGCCGCCAGTGGAAGATGTGGGAGGTGGGTACAAGATGGCCGCCAGTGGAAGATGTGGGAGGTGGGTACAAGATGGCCGCCAGTGTCATGATGTGGGAGGTGGGTACAAGATGGCCGCCAGTGTCAAGATGTGGGAGGTGGGTACAAGATGGCCGCCAGTGTCATGATGTGGGAGGTGGGTACAAGATGGCCGCCAGTGTGAGTGAGATGTGGGAGGTGGGTACAAGATGGCCGCCAGTGGAAGATGTGGGAGGTGGGTACAAGATGGCCGCCAGTGTCATGATGTGGGAGGTGGGTACAAGATGGCCGCGAGTAGTAAAATGTATAAAAGGAGTTGATTTTTAGGGAAAGGGGTGTATTCAATCTGACTTACCTGACCTGACTTGATCAGCCAGCCAGCCAGCCAGCCAGCCAGTCCTCCTGCCTGCCTATCCGCTTGTATGAGACGAAAAGCATGAGACGTGGAGAAGATTTTCCCTTTGATCCAGCAGTACCTCCGGTTGAAGTCTTGCCTGAAGATGAGCGTGTCAGGGACATTTATCAACGTCACTGGGCTACCATACGCCATTGTTTCCACCGTGACCGTCGTCTATTGGACTTGTATAATTTTCGGTTGGAGGACCTCACGTATCTTCCTACTTACGCCGAGAACATTTTTAAAGATCAGGTCACTGCCTTCAAATTGAATGTGACATTTGGGTATATCTTACGGCACAAAAAGACGGACCAGCTGCGGTATTTCTATCCCAGTAACAATTCGTATGTGTTTGACCAGCCATTCACCATCACGGATGCCATTTCTCTGGAGCCGGTGGTCGAGCAACTCACTACATTAGACCCGTTGGAATGGGCCCGCCTGCAACGCCCCAATACACAATGGTTGGTGCAAATGGTGACTAACGTTACATTTTTCGTCACGAAAATGAGAGATCATCCGATCGGTGCTCCTGTACTACTTCCTCCGTGGTTGCTTCATCGACACGGCCTGTATCCATTAACAGTAGGGGCGAAGGGGCCCTACAAAGACCGCAAATGTCTGTTTCGGTGTTTGGCCGTGCATGTGGACGAGTGTTACTCCCGGAGTTGTGACACAGTGGCCGATGGCTATTGGGAAGAATATTTAGAGCAGCAAGACATGGATAAGCGGCACTTCCGAGGTGTCCCCTTCAAGCATTTGGATGACGTGGAGTCCCTGTTTCATATTAATATCTTTGTCTATCGATTACGACGGGAGGATGACGATACATTTGTGGCTGAATTGGTTCGGCGATCCACAGAACGGTATGCTGCTACGATGAAAGTGAATGTGTTCGACGACAATGGCGTGAGTCATTTTTCGCTGATCCACAATATGAGCCAGTACGCTCAGTCTTTCAGTTGTGCCCAATGCCATCGGGTGTTTCATCGCTCCACCGACTTACATCGCCACGAGAAAATCTGTGACAACAGTGTCAAGCGAGTCTATCCGGGTGGCGTGTATCATAATGCACCTACTATTTTTCAGGAACTGGCCGATGAGGGACTCATCATACCGGAAGAGGACCGTTATTTTCCCTACCGGGCGTGTTATGATTTCGAGGCCCTGTTGGAGCCCATGGACATGTTTTCAGCCAAAACGCAGTGGACGCAGCGCCATATTCCTCTGAGTGTCAGTATTTCCAGCAACGTACCTGGCTATGACGCTGCTCCGGTGTGTTTCGTGTCCACGGGGGACTCCCATGAGTTGATTACCCGCATGATGGAGTATTAAGAGCAAGTGAGTGCGGCTAGTACGGAATTGTTGGTGGCCAAGTTCCATGACGTACTGGACCAACTGGACGACCGCATTCCTGTACCCGGTGTAGCGTTCAGCGATGATGAAGAGTCCGAGTCCGAGTCCGAGTCCGAGTCCCTGCAGTCGCAGCCTCTGCAGTCGCAGGATGTATCCCTACCGAAACCGTATGCGGAGAAATTGAAAGCCCGCTTCCTACAATACCTAGGTCAGTTACCGGTGCTCGGCTTCAACTCGGGCCGTTACGATCTGAACATGGTGAAGGAATTTCTCTACCCTTACTTGGCCCAGGCGAATACCCTCAAGTCGGTGATCAAGAAGATCAACAACCACATGGCCCTCACTACTACGTCACTGCATTTCCTGGACGTGCGCAACTACCTAGCTCCTAATTGTAGCTATGATCAGTGGGTCAAGGCCTATAACTGTGCACAAACCAAAGGGAGGGTCCCTTACACGTATATATCATCGCTCGACCGTTTGCAGGAAACACAGTTGCCATCTCGACACGCCTTCTTTGATGATTTGAAGCAAGTGGAATGTCCGGAAGACACGTACCGTGAACTACAGCAGGTATGGAACGATGAACATATGCAGACCTTGGAAGATTTCCTCATATGGTACAACAACCTAGATGTGGTTCCTTTCCTGGAGGCGGCCGAGAAAATGGTGCAACTTTTCCAACGCCAAATGCACGTGGACATCTTTAAAGAGTGCTTAAGTTTACCGGGGCTGGCCCTTCGCCATTTGTTTCAAGAGTGTTCCACTTACTTCTCGCTGGTACAACAGAAAGATGCGGACATGCATAATTGTCTAAAAGATAACATTGTGGGCGGGCCCAGTCTTATTTTTCACCGCTACCACGAGAAGGATGTCACTACTCTCCCCAGTGGAAAACCCGTTGCCAAAATCATTGGATTCGATGCCAATGTTCTGTACCTGTGGTCGTTGGCCCAACCTATGCCCAGTGGTCATTATACACGTTGGTTGGCGGAAGGACGTCATTTTACACCCCAACGGTTGCCTCACAAACATCTTGCCGACCAGTGGTTGGAGTGGGAAGCCTATCGACGGGGTATTTATATACGACACCAGACCAACGCCACTGAGAAGCGGATAGGCGATCGGCGTCTCCCCGTCGATGGGTTTGCCCATGTACAAGGAACACCCACTGTTTTCCAGTTTTATGGCTGTTACTGGCACGGCCACGAATGTCATTTCAGCGCGGGTCGTTTTAATGAGCGACGCGGGAAAACACCATTAGAATTACGGGAGGAAGTAGTGGCCAACGGAGATTATGTGAAAGAGCGAGGATACCATTTGATTGAAATGTGGGAGTGTGAATTTCACACCATGTGCCAGGCCCGTCCCCATTTACAACGGTTCCTAAAAGAGCGTGAGTACCCGTTGAGTCGTCGGCGACTGCTGAGTCTGCCACAGATGTTGGACGCCATTCGTTCGGGGCAGCTCTACGGCTTTGTAGAATGCGACCTGCATGTTCCCCACACTCTCAAGCCCCTCTTCGCCCAGTGTCCGCCTATCTTCAAGAATACGCTGGTGGGTCGGGATGATATTGGGGAGACCATGCGCACCTACGCAGAGCAACACGAGTGTTTACCTCAACCACGCCGCATGTTGATTGGAAGTATGTGGGCGCACAAAATATTGCTGGGCACCCCCTTACTGCAGTGGTACATGAAGCACGGTTTGGAAATTACTCAAATCTATCAAGTGATACAGTACGTCCCCCAGGCTTGTTTTGCGGAGAATGCCGAGCTCGTCACGTCGGCCCGTCGTCAAGGTGATGAATACCCGAGTCAGGCCATCATGGCTGAATGTTGGAAACTCACTGGCAATGGTTATTATGGAAAAACGGTAACGAACCAGGATAAGCACGTCAATGTGAACATTTGTACGACTGCCCAAGCCTGCAAAAAAGTGAATTCTCCTCTGTTTCGATCCGTGGAGGTCATCGATGACGACACCTATGAAGTCACTTCAGCCAAGAAGACTATCCGGTACAATTTACCCCTCCAAATTGGATGTATGGTCTATCACGTGGCCAAGCTGAGGATGTTGCAGTTTCTCTACGACTTCATGGGTGTCTATTTTAATCCCTCAGACTGGCAGTTGATGGAGATGGACACAGATTCGGCCTACACTGCCGTCTCCAACGCCGATTGGGAGTCCCTGGTGAAACCCGAGTTACGGGAACAATATGAAGCGGATCGGGACCTGTGGCTACCTCGACGCGACCACTACACCTACGACAAGCGGACGCCGGGTCTGTTTAAACTCGAGTGGAGTGGAGATGCCATGATCGCCCTGTCGTCCAAGACCTACTATTGTTACGGAGGAGATGGAAACAACAAGTTTAGTTGTAAAGGCGTCAACCGACGTGACCCT